>OZ038479.1:80513454-80520954 GCA_964036315.1 Acanthosepion esculentum | reverse complement strand
TTATAGACAAATACAATCCCCTTAAAAATAAAAAACCAAACAAAAAAAAACAAAGGAACCTACCAAGGAAGAGGTTTTTATTTATAGTCTCCATTCTAAAGAGGATATCCATATTGTATATTTCTCAAAATATCTGCATCACTTTGTCTTATATCATTCAAATATTTCCTGCGGGCCTTTCCCCTTTCTAAATAATGTTTGTCATTGAGAGCAGCCCTTGCCTTTTGATTGTCAGCTTGCATCGGCAAAGATTCACCAAGGGATGCCAATGTAATAGGATGAAGAAAAGCAATCTCGTTCTGCTCACGTTGGCCATTATGAACAGATGGCTTCAAATTTCTCTTGAAATTTCAATAATATCACTGGATATATTAGTTCTTCAGATGCATTCATACTGTCTTATTCATATTACTTACACAGATTTGTGCATGCATATATATATATATATATATATATATATATATATATATATATATATATGCATATATATAAATATATATATATATATATATATATATGCATATATATATATGCATACACACACAAATGCCAATGAATGTATGAATACGTGATTGTATATGATATATACAATGCACACATGAATGAATCTTGAAGTGTCTTTATTTTACCAGATATATTTTCCTTACTTGCATATATATTGACTCACATCCACTATATATATATATATATATATATACACACACACACACACACACACTGCCAAACCAGATACTTCTATGTTTGGATTTCCATCAATAATATTAATATATATATGATACTATGTAGTATTTGGTTATGAAACAGGGGATAAATCTATGGTGTGTGTGTGTGCCTATATATATATGTATATATATATATATGTGTGTGTGTGTGTGTGTGTGTGTATGTAGAAAGAGAGAAGTGGCTAGCTTTTCCCAAGTATGGATATTTATTACTGTTTGTCATGGGAACACAGAAATATATTTTTAAGTAATGAGTATCAAATATCACCCAACTTGTCAATAACACTTGCCTGACTTGACCACTGACAAACCCTTTTCCAAGCTTCAAAATACAGGACATACATACTGAATGCTAAACTTGATAAGACAAATTTAAGGTATAAAATTTATAAAATTCTCTTTTTAATCATAAATTAATATTTAAAAGGGAGATAGGCACTTACCTAACAATCTTGTGTAAATGGTTGACAAAACAGAGATTAAGGATATGGCACAGAGAAAAACAAGTGCAGAAAAGTGTTGAAGTAACATCAATGAGCGACAGTAAGCAAAATTGAAACCTTGTCAGTTTATACTCTCTATAAATGTAGTTGTTGCTAAAATACAGCCATAATTATCATTTCTTTTCCAGTTTCCCACAAAATTTGCTATGTCACTACATAATAATTCAAGAGAATGGAAGTTTTAATCTATTTGTTTAATAAATCCTGTGTTATATGTAATCGTTAGAGTGAATGCAAGTTTTGATGGATTTGCTTAGTAAATCCTATTGGTGATATCACAGGTTACATAATATGTATAGGCATATCATAAAATTATATGCACTTTGATACACCCATGCAGATATGTAATCATACATAAAATCAATTTGACTCTTTATCTGTCAGACATTTCAACAACTCCAAAACAGAATATTTTAGCACTGTAGCTTTTTAATTTATCTAAAAAGTTAAGCTGCTTATGTATTGTCGTATCCTTAAAGAAGGCAACAAACAGACAATGGTGGTACTCGAGTGAAAGGAACAGCAACACGAGCATAGATGTAAGAAAAAGAGGTTTATTATGAAAGACAAGGAATCGGTTAGCAAGCTAGTAATTCCTGAAGCAAGTCCACAAGGTACATCCTGTGCTCACTACATATATATATATCTATATGCAATAGGGAGTATTTTTTTTTGTGTTTTTTTTAAGCTTATCACCCCAAGCAAGGCTGGAAGCCACTAGCACTCAAGGGGTTACAGAAGGTTTGGAGGAAGAGCAGATAGGAGTGGTAAAGGAGAGGATGTGGAGAAAGATAGTGGATCGATCAAGGCAAGGGGGTTACAGAAGATTTGGACCGAGAGCAGATAGGAATGAAAGGTGAAAGGATGTGGAGAAGGGAAGTGGATAGATCAAGGCAACTGGAGATGTTGATTGACGTTACACTTAAACAGTTGGAGATTGTATTTGTCAGGGAAACAGGAATAAGGAAGGGAGTTCCACAGGCGAGATGTGCGAGACATGAAGCTATTGGAGTAGAAGAGATGTCTACATCTAACAGTTTCAACGGTGAAGGGGTGCAACGGTGAAGGGGTGAGAATGGGATGCCAGCCTCGTAGGACGTTTAAATTCATGAGGCCTAGGAACCAGCGGAAGCAGCTCATCGGCTTGAGCTTGTTTAAAAAGGAGAAATCTTCAGTTCAGGTAGATTGATTTTATATCTCAACTCTTGTTAAGTTATTTAATGTTGAATTTTGATAGGGCACCCAATGAGACTCAAACTGACTAACCTGTCGTAATAATCAACCAGACTAGCCTCACTAACCATTACTCAATTCCGAGATATCTGGAAAAATTGAACCGATGACATAAATTTTAATTAATGCAACCAGATAAAATCTAACACAAAATCTAACAAAGAGGATGAAATCCAACCTGAATTGTCTGTGCAATGAAGAATTCACATAAATAGCATGACATTCGTCGGAACTATCTTGACAATATCTCTATGGATAGCTATTTTTAAATGCCAGAACATTGTTTGCTAGCTATGTTCTAATGCATAATGGTGTTCAAATTCTGATCAAGATTTGATACAACCAAAGTTAAAGAAATAATTTTTGAAGTAAGTAAAAATACAGGACCCAATTTCCAAAAACAGGAAAAATTCAGCTGCCCATCCAAGAGCATGCTGTACATAAAATGTCCAAGGTTTCTCAATGAACAAGTAGATATTTACAAGGTTAGATTTAGTTTTAGCCCAAGACCACAACTACAAGCCACTCAGTGAGGATCAAGCTCACCCCTCAGTAGTAATAATTTTATATTATATAAGGGTCAGATTGATCAAGTTTCAATCCTGACTTGAAGCAATCAGATGTCTAGCCACACTGATGAGCTGTGATACAGTGAAACAGTCTGTCTGTGGATTTTATATATATATATATATATATATATATATATATTTTTTTTTTTAAGCGTATCACCCCAAGCAAGGCTGGAGGCCACTATCACGCAAGGGGTTATAGAAGGGTTGGAGGAAGAGCAGATAGGAGTGGTAAAGGAGAGGATGTGGTGAAAGAGAAAGACAGTGGGTCGATCAAGACAAGGGGATTACAGAAGAATTGGAGTGAGAGCAGATAGTAATGAAAGAAGAAAGGATGTGGAGAAGGGAAGTGGATAGATCAAGGCAACTGGAGATGTCGATTGATGCTACACTTAAACCGTTGGAGATTGTATTTGTCAGGGAAACAGTAATAGGGAAGGGAGTTCCATAGGCGAGATGTGCGAGACATGAAGCTATTGGAGTAGAAGAGACGTCTACATCTATATATGTATATAAACAAGACAAGTTTTCTAATCTAAGTTATTAGCTATTTGAATATAATATTAAAAAATAACGAGGAGGATACCAATAAACAAACATGATGGAAAATCTCAAATTATTTACTAAGAAGATCAAAGAACCATTAATTAAAACAGGGATTTTAGCAAAGAAAACACAGAAATAAAATTCTGTAGATCAAAATCTAAGTATTAGTGAGGCATAAAGGATAACAACAGATGGGACTGGATTGTCAAATCAGAAATTAATTAGAGCATTAAACGCAAATGACCACTTCAAATATCTTTGTCTACTCCACTGCAGTTTGTTAAAAGTGGATGAAATGATAGACAAGAAAGGAACATCTCAGGAGAATCAGATTAGAAACAAGAGTAGACATCTCGTGAAAATAGGAGCACATGGACTGTTAAGTATCTGGGACCTTTCCTAGACAGAATGGGATAAGAACTTAAACTAATTTACTAACAAGCCAGAAATTACTAACAATGCACAAGACTTGCCAACCCAGATATTATACCAACAAGCTCTGTATGAGAAGAAAATAAGGAAGAAGATGACTTGTCAACATTGAAGAGTTTATTCAATCAGCTATGATGGGATTTGTAAAAAATGTACACCAAGGTAAGGGTCAAATTGATCAAGTTTCAATCCTGGCTTGAAGCAATCAGATGTCTAGCCACACTGATGAGCTGTGATACAGTGAAACAGTCTGTCTGTGGATTATATATATATATATATATATATATATATATATATATATATGTATGTATATAAAGAAGTAGTGGATTTTTAATTTAGTAATCTGATATAATTTTATCACTTAAATGTTATTTTTAGTAGATACCCATATTTGATTAGAAACTCCATTTATTTGTTCTACCACCCTGAATATTTGAGAAATGTCATTAAAGAAAAATATGCAACCTTTGTCAGGATTTGAACCTATGTCAAAGAGATGAGTTTTTTTCCTTAGAAAGATTTGTAAAATATTCAGACAAGTGGACAAAAATAAATATTGTTTAAAAATAAATGGAGCATTGACTCATACTGATAAAAAAATTATGTATATTTTTATCACTTCAACATTAATATATATATATATATATATATATATATATATATATATATATATATATATATATATAAATATTTATAAATAATCCTACTTGTGCATTGGATTTCAGTGTGACCTGGTTTTCTGTTTTGGCCAGGGCACACTAAGTATTCCATCTCAGGGTGTTGGAGACACTGTACATCAGGCCCAGGCAACCGGCTCTTTGCAAACAAAGGGACTGTTTGCTTGGGCTTGCTGTGCTGTGTCTCTAACATCTTTGTTGGTATTACTTTTATTATATATATATATATATATACTTTTTTTTTCTCTTCCCTGCCCATTTATTCACGTCACCCATTACAGACTTTCTTGTTCTTCATAATTTTTATTCCTCGTTAACAGTTCTGATGAGAGGGGACGAAACCGGTCGACTGGTGTTTTTATTTTAAATCCATCATGGCCTATGATAAAAAATTTGTTTTTTATGCCTTAATACGCTTTTGTACCGTTGCAAATATATTATATATATATATATATATATATATATATATATATATATATATGCGCCAACGGCTTAGTGGGAGAAGTTCAGACTGACACAAATTCAGTCGGGTTTCGATCATAGCTAGAGGTAACTGGACGTCTAGCCACACTGATGAGCTGTGAAACACCGAAACAGTCTGTCTGTGGATGACAAAATATATATATATATATATATATATATATATATATATATATGTTTATACATGTATATATATATATATATATATGTTTATACATATATATGTATATATATATATATATATATATATATATATATATATGTTTATACATATATATATATGTTTATACATATATATATATATATATATATATGTTTATACATATATATATATATATATATATATATGTTTATACATATATATATATATATATATATATATATATATATATATATGTTTATACATATATATATATATATATATATATATATATGTTTATACATATATATATATATATATATATATGTTTATACATATATATATATATATATATATATGTTTATACATATATATATATATATATATATATATATATATATATATATATGTTTATACATATATATATATATGTTTATACATATATATATATATATATATGTTTATACATATATATATATATATATATATGTTTATCCATATATATATATATATGTTTATACATATATATATATATATATATATATATATATGTTTATCCATATATATATATATGTTTATACATATATATATATATGTTTATACATATATATATATATATATATATGTTTATACATATATATATATATATATATGTTTATACATATATATATATATATATATATATATGTTTATACATATATATATATCTATTTTTATTCCCCACCCTTTCCATCTCTATTTTCTGCTACATAAAATTTTTTTTTTTTTTTTTTTTTTTTTGCAGAAAATTGTACTATTCGGGTTAATAATAAAGAAAATGTCTTTTTTATTCATACAGATTATTCATTATCAATTTTAATGTTTTAATTGTGTGAATTTTGCTTGTGTCATTTAGCTATTTATTATAGAATTAAAAAAAGTTCCCCGTAGACCTTGATAAGCTAGGGAATGAAACCGGTTGGTCTTTTGAGTGATTGTTTCATTTTTATTTTTTTACTTTCTCTCACATTATGCCCATTAGTAATAAATTTTATGTCTTTCTAGCTATTTGTAAGTTTTGTACCTCACACAATTTATTCATATATATATATGTTTATACATATATATATATATATATATATATGTTTATACATATATATATATATATATATATATATGTTTATACATATATATATATATATGTTTATACATATATATATATATATATTTATACATATATATATATATATATATATATATATTTATACATATATATGTTTATATATATATTTATACATATATATATATATATATATATATATTTATACATATATATGTTTATATATATATTTATACATATATATGTTTATACATATATATATATATATATATATATATATATATATGTATGTTTATACATATATATATATATATGTTTATACATATATATATATATTTATACATATATATGTTTATACATATATATATATATATATATATGTTTATACATATATATATATATATATACATATATATATATATGCATATATATATATATATGTTTATACATATATATATATATATATATGTTTATACATATATATATATATATATATATATGTTTATACATATATATATATATATATATATGTTTATACATACATATATATATATATATATATATATATATGTTTATACATATATATATATATATATATATATATATATATATGTTTATACATATATATATATATATATATATATATATATATGTTTATACATATATATATATATATATATATATATATATATATATATATATATATTATATATATAATTTTTATAATATTTTAAATGGACTGCTTCACTGCCTTAAGGGTAGATTATTAATATTATTATTGAAATTTTACAACAGTAAGTTTTTAATCAGTACCTGAATATTGCTGTATGCATGAAACTCGGTTGTACCAAACAGTAAAAAAAAAACATATTTATTATTAACAGTATATATATTTATGCATATAAGAAACAAACACCAAAGTATTGCTTATTTTCTTTTATCACTTCATTCTAATCTCCTTGAAGACAGTATGAAAGCATCAGCTTCCAATTACAGGTTAAACACTACACAGACTGGGCCCTCTTGATTGAGCTTGTAGTCAATATAGCATAAGGAAAACACTGAATTGAAACCACATCTTTGAGAGGCCTGACTGTGTA
>OZ038479.1:80443454-80505954 GCA_964036315.1 Acanthosepion esculentum | reverse complement strand
CCTAGTCCGAGTAAAGCCACCCATAGAGAAGAACCAGACCAAGAACTGCATATATTCCATCCCATGCAGCTGCGGCAAGGTTTACAAGGGCGAAACATGCCGCCCCCTTAAAGTAAGGGTGGATGAACATCGAAAAGCAGTGACTAGAGGGGAGACGGAAAAGTCGGGTATAGCCTACCATGTATGGAAGGAAAAGGGTGACCATCGCCCTCTCTGGGATGAAGTTAAAATAATAAACTGTGAGCCCCACTGGAAAGTGAGAAAACTCAAAGAAACAGCTCACATGCTAGGACATACCAACCTCCTGAGCAGACCAAGTATAGAACTGAACACGATTTGGGCACCCCTAATCGTAAGAGAGAACCTAGAATAACAACTTAGGTTTAAATATACCAAAAATTCATACACGATCGTCCCAGTGACACATGGCCGAGGCGACTAGGACGTTGGAACAGTGATTGCAAGTTCTCCCGATGTTCTGAGTTCAATCCCAAACAAAGGCAGTGGCAGCGACAAACAAGAGCGATGACAACGATAATAGAAGCAACAGCAGCAGCAACGATGGCGTCAAGCAGTAGTAGCAGCAGCGATGGCCTTAATGGAACGAGAACATGGTACCCCCGTAACAATAAAGGGTTGGGTTCGAACTTCCAGACCGACGGTTCCCGAGTTCGAGATGCACCTGAAGAAGGCCGGAGGATCAGACGGCCGAAACGTTGTGAGGAAAGCAACCAAGATGAGGAAGTCAGTCCGATTAACGAAATCCATAATATATATATATATATATATATATATATATATGTATGTATGTATATAAAATGAAATGGATTAAGTCTGACAATTATTTAATATATTTTCTGTTTATAATATTTTCATATTTCATAATATCTTGTCCTTGTTTACTAACATCAACAACAGATATGTTTTGTGAGCAGAAATCTTCGATCAAGTAAAATCTTCAAAGGTGCATGTTTATAAACAGTAATTTGCAAACCAGATGCTTCTCTGTGGCTGAATGGTTAACAGCACATCAGATCAAATGATGGTTCAACATAAGGGTTCCAGGTTCAATTCCTGTTGGAGAGCATATATTTTCTATGAAATTTCTCAAACTTTCAGGACGGTAAATGTAATTAATACAGTTTTATTAAGGATTAAATTTTATCTATAAAACTAACCTATAAATAGAATAAATATATATTGATGACATTTTCCTATTATGGACTCATGGATCAGAAAAATTAAAAAACTTTTTCACTTTCTGCAACAACTTCCACGATACAATTAAATTTACCCTGGAGCATTCATACACATCCGTCCCTTTCTTAGACGTTATGATAAAATTAAACAAACATACACTTTCTACCAGTCTATACAACAAACCCACAAACCAGCAGCATAAATTCCTACACTTCAAAAGCTGTCATCCTCTTAAATTGAAAAAATCTATCGTATACAGTTCATTTCTAAGAATCAAACGCATATGCTCAGACCATCTAGATTTTCTACACAACATTAATAACTTAACAAAACAATTCCTAAAATGTAAATACCCAATAAATATAATAAAAGAAGTACTAAATAAAACTATCCATATAAATCGTAACACACTTCACACATACAAGAAAAGTAAAAACAACAATCTGATTCCCATGGTTTTTAACCATAATCAATATTCCCACACACTTATTCACAATTTAAAAAATGATTACAAGAACCTCCAATTAAACAAAAATATCAAAGACATTTTCGCTAAACCACCCATCAACGCAAAAAAACAAACACCTAACTTATCAGCTATCCTCACCTCTACCAAATATCTAAATATATATATATATATATATATATATATATATATATATATATACACACACACATATACACATACATACGTGGTGGTTGCTAACTTGTATCTGAGTATGGCCATTACTACATATCTTTTTGGAGAAAATCTACTGATGTGCTGAATGAATGTGGTTATTTAGCCCAGAAAGATACCTACATACTCGGGCACAAACAAAGCACTTAAGAGGTTTGGTTGGCTTGGTTTGGTTGGCTTGGTTTGGTTTGTTTTACAGCATATCAACCTCAATGGGTTATTTAATGCCGACAAAATTTTTATTGCTGGTAATATATTTTTCTTCAAAAATCTATTTCTGGAAATATTTTTCCTTGAAGAAATCTATAGCTGGTAATATTTTTTTCAAAGAATGTATAGCTGTTTGCATTGCTGGTATTTTTTTTTTTTTTTAAAGTATTGCTGATAATAATTTTTCCTTCAAAAATTATTGCTAGTAATATTTTTTTTTTATTACAAAGTATTTCTGGTATTAAAAACTATTTTTACACAAGTTTGGGTGTCAACTATTTGTCTATAGCTGGGACCCAAACAGGTGCTACCACCCCAGGTCAGGGTGGACCTGGGAACACCAGCAATTAAGAGGTGGTTCCATGCTCCTCAAAACCTCCCGATCAGAGGCCTTGTTGTTGGGCGTAGTTTATCGTCTTACCCAGGACGTGGATGTAGTTTATCATCATGACAAGGACGGGCACTTAAGAGGGGAGCCGCTATCATACATACTTACATACATACATTACCTAAAATATATTCTTTCACACAACTCACCCCTTTCTTAACCAATGCAAAAAAATTCCTGCTGGTATTATCAATGCTTAACTAAGTTTATCAATCTCTGTGTCTGCGATTGTGTGCAATGATCAAGAATATTTTATCTAATATTACCAGCAACACCTTTCCATTAGTTGAAAATGTCTTATATTTATATAATCAACTGATAGCAGAGACATATTTTGGGATAATAAATATAAATTGTCACAAATTAAATTCTTTGCGTTCTTATGTCTTTATCATCATAGAGAAAGAAAATTTGTTTTTTGTTTATATAGATAATCATAGAGTAATATAAATGGATGATGTTCTTGTTAGCCCATAATTCCAGTGATTGATGTTGAAAGTATACAAAGAATGTCAAAGTAATTGGACAGTAAAACTTTTCCCATTTATTCCTGAAATGAATAGAAATATATATATGTAGAGCATGGTATTTACACCCAAAATAAAATTACCCTCTGAAAAATGATGACTGTTCAGTGTTTTTAAACACACTGCTTCAAATCATGTGGTGACTGAAATAAACCTCATGGGATAAGTACATAAATGCCAAGAGATTTTGCTTCATCTCAAGTTTTTGAAGATAAAGTAGACTTTCTCATACCGACAGTAAAAATATTCAGAAAGATCTTTAGAATAATTTCTGATCAAGAGTACATTACAAAATTTTTTCTAACATTGTTTTGGAGTCACTCTGCAATCTTTATTTAGTCAGTCAGTTAAGTGCCACATGTGATACATGCTTGGGCAATCATGTAGCTTTTAATACATAACAGACGAGGTAGAAGATTTTTCCCACATTTCTTTCTGCGGTAGACTGGTTGTAAAACCAAGGCTAATGAACCCAGTCTGTCCTGCTATTCAACCCATAGCTGAAGGGAGAAAAGATGGATTCATACCTTTCCCAAGGGTATTTGTGCATAAGAAAATATAACAAACTCGACTGGCATTCCAACTCAGCTCTCCAAGTTCTCATTACTCCACAATGTATCTCCTTTATTACAGCCATCTTTATGACAGATGTCAAATTGAAGCAACACAATTGCTTCATATTTTGGTAGTTTGATTTTGTTTAGTGGTATATTAACAGCAATGTATTATTTGATACCAGAATCAAAATATATTTTGAACATAGTTTTACAGATAAAATGTATTGTTGGTCATTTTGTTATGAAATTTATTGCTGACACTTCTGCTTTAAAAATCTATTGTTGGTAATTCTATTATATATATGTATCATTGGTAATTTTTTTATATAAAAGTGTATTGCTATTATTGTTACAGTGTAACCCGGATATAAGAGAGTTGTTGGAACCGGAGAAGAAGTCTCTTATACCCGGGTTTCTCTTATATCCGGGTTTGGTCTATTATATATACATTAACACAGGCTCTAATTTGGGACCAGAGAAAATCTCTCTTATATCCGGGTTTATCTTATATCCGGGTCTCTTATATCCGGGTTACACTGTACTATAAAAACATATTTTTATATTGTTCTGGGGTTTACCATTTGCCTATAGCTGGTGCCCTAACAGGTGCTACCACCCCAGGTCAGGGTGGCCCTGGGAACAACAGCAGCTAAAAGGTGGTTCCACACTCCTCAAAACCTCAAATCTCATGATCAGCGGCCTTGCTGCTAGATGTAGTTTATCATCATACCCAAGACAATTCATATTTTATATGATGTTTAGCAAATCTACCACCAAGACATTCAAAATGCTTTATCGGGCTTCTAGTGAATGTTTTCTTTTAGCAAAAAAAGTCACATATTTTTGAAAGCCAGTCAAATGGTGGTTCAAATTAAGCATTACGGATGACAAACTACCACGCGACATTGCCTCGCTCTGTCTTTTTTGCAAATACTTTCATGGTAATTGCTTCGATGAGCTGCTTTCGCTGGTTCCTAGGCCTCATGAATTTAAACGTCCTACGAGGCTGGCATCCCGTTCCCACCCCTTCACCGTTGAAACTGTTAGATGTAGACGTCTCTTCTACTCCAATAGCTTCATGTCTTGCACATCTCGCCTATGGAACTCCCTTCCTTATTCCTGTTTCCCTGACAAATACAATCTCCAGCTATTTAAGTGTAGCGTCAATCGACATCTCCAGTTGCCTTGATCTATCCACTTCCCTTCTCCACATCCTTTCACCTTTCATTCCTATCTGCTCTTGGTCCAAATCTTCTGTAACCCCCTTGCCTTGATCGATCCACTATCTTTCTCCACATCCTCTCCTTTACCTCTCCTATCTGCTCTTCGTCCAAACCTTCTGTAACCCCTTGCATGCTAGTGGCTTCCAGCCTTGCTTGGGGTGATAAGCTTAAAAAAAAAAAACAAAAAAAAACACACATATGTGGAAAAAAACTTGTGATCTTATCCATGAGGATCATTAATTAATTTATGAAGTAATTATTTACTGGAGTAATGGTATACTTATTTATATTTCTTACAATCAGACTAATGTCTTTCGTCTTTATTGCTATTATAACAATGTTGTACCCATTTTGCCCTCAGGCCTTCTTCAAGTGTCTGTAGATCCGTCTAACCTTCAAGGAATTTCAAACTGAATCATTTATTCAATCTACAGCCTGGAAGATTTAAAGTGCTGGTTCATGAATTCAGGGGAAGGGTGATTGAGAGTTTAATCTCTGACCCAAGTAGAACAGATTCCGGTTCCAGGTAAACCTGAAATGCAGATTTAGGGATAAATATCCAGAAGCAATTACCTGGCTTGTTTCAGGTTGCACAGTATTAGCACCCACTGAAAATAAAGCTTGGCATGACAAAGTGGACCAATATATGCACTGGAAATTCTGCAACTTTTACAGGAAGGAAACTGCCAGAAACTGTTATGAACACCATCCAAACCCAATTAGAGACATTCTCTGACAATTTTATAGGACTTCACAATATGCATAAACAGAACAATCAAAGCTAATCTCCTAGGCATTGTGTTCAAAGACCACAAAAACACAAAGTTCTTTTTTTATTGACATTGCAGTTCCTGCAGATTGTAATAATATCTTTGAAGATCTTCAAAAAAGTCTATCAAAATACAAGAATCTTTAAGTGGAAATTTTGAAAAATGTGGCACATGAGGACATCAATAATCACAATGAGAAATGAGGGCTTGGAATATTTAATACTCACAGGGTGCATTGACGGCAAGATGGACAGAGGAAAACAATGCATAATCTACCTAGTGAGCTTGAGTAAAATGATGGCGGAACAAGGTTTAGAAGAGATAATTTATTAAGAGCTACAAAAGACAAGAAATTGTGGAGAGCCAATGTCGCCTACATTCTGAAGGGATATGGCAAACAGAGGAATATTGGAGGACTCAAAAGAAAAAAACAACATATCCATAGACAAAGACAGGAGTACGAAAACAATGTACTCCTATAAAAGGCTACCAAAATCAACAGATACATGAATATTGGATAGCACAACAGCCAAAACTGTGTACTAATAACAGCAAACATAAGAACTGTAAACAACCACTAATACTAAAAATTCAGACAACGATTACTGGTATATATTATTTCAGATGTAGTCTTAGATCCCATCTTATATGTGTGTGTGTATGTGTGTGTGCATACACATCTTTATGTCTAATAATGTCTATACAATTTTAAGAGCATATAGTATTTAATGTATTATCCGCAAATAAGATTCACTTTTATAAGGCACTCAAAATTTTATTGACCATAAGTTATTAGTTTCTTGAAATAACCCAGACACTTATCCTTGTTAAAAACAATTTCCACTAATCAGACTGGCTTCATAATTCATTTAATTGTGCCAACAATAAAATTAGTGCAAGCTGAATTAAATTTCTCTTATTGCCACCAAGTAGCCATGGCCTTCAAATTCCAAAATAAGATCAGTCTGACAGTCATTTGATAGTTACTGAAAATGTCTTTACCATTTTGAAAGAAAATAAATCACTCCAATTAGATGACTACAAACATGATATAAACAGTACTGAGTGACTGGTATCAAAATATTACATACATCAGTAAAATAAATTTCTGTAGAAATTTTTTTTCGTATTTAACTCAGAGTTATATCAAATATCATTTCGTAATGTTTTAATATAGGGTGACTTAAAATAGATCTATAAGAAAAAAAATATCTAAAAAGAAAATTAAAGGAAAGATTTTTAAAAAAAATTTATGCCATTGGCCATAAAACACTGAAAAGCATTAAAAAAATTCTTGTCAGGAAAGTTTTCAATTTTTTTAGACACATCATTTACTGTTGTAATTATATTTTGACTATTATTTCTTTCATCTTATTTCTGTTGGTTTTCATAAAAATATCTCTTGATTGCATATCCTTCAAACAGCAGTCTGTATGCTATTTTCAGTTTAACTGTAAGAGAGGCAACTGATTTACCTTCTGATTAAAACTTAATACCAAGGTAAATACACAAACACAGGCATTATATATAGATAGATGTAAGCTTTATGATGCAAGTCATTTTCACAATAAAATTGGTAATATCTATACTTATATCTGTGTGATAAAAATATATTACATGAATTTAAGCTTTTAATATATGCAATTATTAAAAAATATTCACAATAATGTATTTTGGGATGTCACATTTTATTATTCAAATTAAGCGAAACATAAATTTTTTATTTCTAAATAAACCCAAAAGATCATAATATACCAGAACAAATTATTATTTTATTTTACACATTATTATGGGCTCCATGACTTCATATATCATTCATCAGGCTTTCAACCATTAATTTCGCTAACTCTGCTACAATGTAGATTTTAATATTACTTACATCAATTTTTATGGATTTTCTTGGCTTTGATATTCATCCGTTTTAATGATAGACTACAAGTTTTCTACTGGATGGATATCTGGAGAAGCTGGGAACTCTTCTGGTTATTTAGTGACTTTTTTCTTTTCTAGCTAAAGTGGGCAATAGTCAAGTTTGCAGAATGGGATGGAGCATTACTTCACATTCTTCTTGCTTACAGCTTCTGTGATCTGAACCACTCAAAATTCCTTGTATCAAGGAATAATTCTTTGCATTTATCTTGGTCTTAGTTTCCACTTTGAAAAAAAAACACTAATTTTACTATAATACTAGTCTAAAACATTACCCAAGCTCCATATTTTTGTCTTTTAAATTTTTATTGATTATTTACATGAAAGTATCACCCTCTTGCCCTATGGTTCTCAATATAGGGTGCATGCCCCACAGGGAATTTTTTTTCCAGTGAGTATGAATGTGTGTGCAAGTTAATGCATACAGTGCATATACAGTATGCATACATAAAAATATTTATGTGTATGTGTGTAGGTTCATGTGCAATTACATATGTACTATATATATATATATATATATATATATATATATATATATATATATATATTACTAACAGAATTTTTTTTTTTTAAATATTCTAAAATTCTAAAATACTACAGGATGCGATGGGTAAATTGTCGCCATTTTATATTTTAAATTTTTCGCATACTCGTTATTTATTTTTGCCGACTGCACATTGAAATAGGGTCAGTTTGGCACCATATGAGAGAAAGAGCACCATGACACAATTCACTCCGCCAGAAATTTGGAAACAGCATGATGTACAGCTTGGCATTCACGCCAGAAGCTCTGTCGAAATATGGACATTTGTGAACCAACATTGGCTTGTTGTGTAACCAAAAACTGTACCAAGAGTGATGAAAACAAAATATCCAGTCAACATCATGGTGTTTGGATTTGATCACTAGTGTTAGCAACATTCTGCCTCCATTCATCTTTCCACAGGGCCTAAGACTCAACACAGGGGCCTACATCAAGTGCCTTGAGGAGGTAGTGCTGCCCTGGGTCAAGAGGGTGGCTGCTGGTAGACCTTATGTCTGGCAACAGGACTCTGCACCATGCCACACATGCAAGAGAACTCAGTCATGGCTGCCAGACAATTTATGCGACCGCATCACCTCTTACATCTTGCCGCCTAACTCCCCAGACTGCAACCTCCTTGATTATGATGCGTGGGGTACAGTTGAGTGAGAGTCCAACGAAACTCCTAACACCAAAGATGAACTGAAGGCAAGGATCATGGCAGTATTCACGAACTTAAACAAGGAGACTGTCCAGAAGAGATGCAGGAGATTCCAAAATCATCTGGAGGCTGTGGTTGAGCCAATTATCTTTTTATTGAATAAATTTACTTTTTCGTATTTCAAGATATTTTTGTGTAATTTTGGTAAATATATCTGTTAAAAAGAGATGTCACTGTTATTTTCATTTTTGTATAATTTAGATGAGAATTTATCCATCACACCCTGTATTGCATATTTATAGTCACAAGTTCTTAAGGAAAGTTAAGTTAATGGACCTTTAGACTTCCTCCATGTGAATAGGAGTTCACTTTTTGAATATGAATATCACGGTAGGGGCATCAGGATTTTAGTGATGTTTAGGTGGGACATGGTTTGGTTTGTTTTATGGCATATCAACGTCAATGGGTTATTTAATTCCGACAAAATTTTTATTGCTGGTAATATTTTTTTTTAACCATCTATTTGTGGTAATATTAATTGCTGGTAATATTTTTGCAAAATGTGTAGTTGGTAATATTTTTCTCCAAACAAATATATTGCTGGTATTATTTTTTTCAAAAATGTATTGCTGGTAATATTTTGTTTCTGATAATTTTCCTTTAAAAATGTATTGCTGGCAATAATTTTTCCTTCAGAAAAGCATTGCAAATAATAATTTTTCCTACAAAAATACATTGCTGGTAATAACTTTTTCTTCAAAAATGTATTTTTTTCTCAAAAATGAATTTCTGGTAATAATTTTTCCCTCAGAAATATATTGCTGGTATTAATACCCATTTTACACCTCCACAGTATTTTGACCCCTGTTTGGGGGTCAACTATTTGTCCATAAATGGGGCCCTAACAGTTTAATGTCTTACCCAGGACGTGGATATAGGACAAATTCTCCCCCACTTCACTATTTGCCCATAACTGGGACCCTAACAGGTGCTACCACCCCAGTCAGGATGGACCTGGGAACATCAGCAATTAAGAGGAGGTTCCATGCACCTCAAAACCTCCTGATCAGAGGCCGTGCTGTTGGATGTAGTTTATCATCTTACCCAGGAGGCCCCATTTGGGGGGTTCTTACACCTCTGCAGAGGTGCAGTCAGCGTATTCTGAAGTCCCAGCCAACAGGGACAAGGAGGGACATGGCCAAAAACTGTTGGGACCACTGCTCTATCCCAACCCTCAATTTCATCCAATGTAGCTCTGCATTCATCACTAAAAATTACTGTTTTAATGTCTTTCTTTACTCAAACGCTTTTTCTTTATGATGCTTACTTAAAATTAGTAGTTCATGTCTTTAGCCAAAGTCCTTAAAATACTGAATCTTTTGTAAACATTCAAAACAGCAGCTTCTTCGAATATTTTCTTGTTGGTCAATACATTTGTCTTCTTTCTTATCCTTTTCTCAAATCCCTTTTTGTGACATTCTGAAAGCCAGTTTATTTTTCTTGTACTTATTATTTTTCTTAATTTCCTTTTTGGCTGCTTTGTCATCTGTTCCAACTTTTCTCAATTTCCTGTGTTATGTTCCCTAAATCTGTAACTTTATATTTTCTCTCTTAAGGCTATTATCTTTAATATGATCAATGACAATCTTCATATATATGGAATTAGATAACGAATATCAATAACTATACCATTCTTTATACGCTTATTTACAATATAACAAACATCCTGTGAATGAATAATAAAATCTCATGTGACCAAATATCTTACTGAAAATATTTCTAATAAAAATAGATATTCAAGCCATGAATTCACTTAGTGTATTTATGATATATTTATATCATGAAATTTTTAGCAAAATATGATTAATACTGATTTTGTGAAAATATTGACATGCATAATAAAATCCAACACATTGAGTGTGTGTGTGTGTGTGTGTGTGTGTGTGTGTGTGTGTGTGTGTGTGTGTGTGTGTGTGTAAGTAGACACCAAGGTTAATACCGAGAGGTGACAATCCATTTCAAGCATGAAACAGCTGCCTATTGCTTTTAACTTTAGTGTTCACTTTTATGTTTACATACACTATTACTGATATTGAACACTTTTACCCATAAATATTACATACCTTAAATCTATCTCATATATATTATATATATGTGTGTGTGTGTGTGTGTGCATGATTATATTGAATCAATTGCTATTTCTGCTACTAGTAAAGTTGGTTTGCTGTGTCATACCAGACAATTCTATTCGCTGGAATCCTTCTTGCACATTTATAAATCTACCATTTTTCTGTGCATTGAAAACTGCTGCCAGGTCTGGTCTGGTGCTCCTACTATATATATCTTCTTAACAAGATACAAAGACACATTTCCACCAAAGTGATGTAGCTTCCCTCTTTCTTTTCTACAAATATCTTCATGTTCTGATGAGATGTTCTCCTTAGTGCCTCAGTAGCAGGAATTTAAGCAGTGCTACCAGATTGGCAATTAGGTCTCAGCATTTTATTGTTGTACTAGCTAGATTCAACCACCAGTTCTATTCTAATAATTTCTTTCCTCATACTTGTCATCTGTGGAACTCCATTGAAAATTTTTACTTCCAAGCTCCCTACAATCATCCGAAATTTAAATGCAATTTAAATTGCCATCTACTGTCTTCTCCTGTTCTTTTGTCTTTTTCCTCACTTCTTCTCACTTAAGTCTTCTCATTCTCATTCACTACCTGGAAACCCCTGTGTGCTAATGGCATTATTATTGCTTGGAGTGAAACAATAAAAAAAACAACACACATACACACTGATATTTCTATGTATAACAATACTAGTTATAAGTGTACTGTCATAAAAATGATAATGACAATTTTTGTAGGATTACAAACTAATGCCCCATCAGTATTTGAATATCTTTCATGAAACAGTCAATTATTATCAATTTTCATTGGTATTTTTAAAAATATCTCTGCTTGCAATACAAGCAAAAGAAATAAATAAAAAAAGTAGTAATACTTGATAATACTTCATCTAAGGAATTTGAATACAGTAACATCCGCATCCTGGGTATGACAGTAAACGACATCCAACAGCAAGGCCTCTGATCAGGAGGCTTTGAGGAGTGTGGAACCACCTCTTAATGGCTAGTGTTCCCAGAGGTGGTAGCACCTGTTAGGGTCCCAGCTATGGGAAAATAGTTAACCACTAAACTGGGTTCAAGACACTAAAAATAGGTTTCATTACCAGCAATACATTTTTAATAAAAAATCTTGTCAGCATTGAATAACCCATTGAGATTGACATGCTGTAAAACAAAACAAACCAAGCTATAGCATCCAAGTGATTGTGTGTGTAAAATTTAAGCATACAAATATGGATTAGCAATCAAAGGATTGAAGAATACACTGCTATGGCTAAACGCAAATGAAAAAAAAAGGTAATATCTTGTCAGTGTTTGAAAAAAAATTTAAGTAAAATCTATTCTACTATCCAAAATGTAGTGTCACATTTTTGGAGAGGAAATAAAAACCTATTCAAATACAAAAAACAACTTTTCATTATCTATCAATAACAGTCATCATTATTATAAATGGGAAATATCCAGTTTTATTTTTTGTGAAAAAAATATGGAAATCCGAATGAAAAGAATTTTGATCATGCTGGATTGATCTCTTTCATACTTTTTGAGGTTTTGCCATTACAAGCGCAAGCCAATCATGTTCAGAAGATTTTGTAAAATATTCAAAACATAATATATATCTCAGCTGTGGTTGTCTTGCATAATTTGACAGTACTTAAATAGACTGGTCAACTGTGGTACTACTTAAGTAGAGTGGTCCACTTGTAAAAATAAAATAGAGAAAAATTTGGGGATGAGATATAATTTTTGTAGAGTAATATTCTTCAGATCTTCCTTAGGCTGTGACACTTGTTACAGATTAAAAAAAAAAAAAATCAAAGTTTTTCACTTCTGAGAATTGCTACCTTGAAAATTTTTCCTTATATATTTTTTTATGAGTGGACCAATCTACTTCAGTCAATCAGTTATGCGCCATGCGTGATACACACTTAGGCAATCATGTATCTTTTGATACATGACTGACGATGGAGATATTTTCCTGCAGTAGGTTGCCATTCCTTTCTGCAGTAGACCAGTTGCCATCCAAAGTTGTAGAACCCGGTCTGTACTGCTATTTACCCATAGCTGGTGGGAGAAGAAGAGGATTCATACCTTTCCCAAGGGTATTAGCACATAAGTGAATGTAATGAATTTGACTGGAATTCGAACTTGCCTCTCTGATTCCTCAATCCGAGTTGCTATCCATTACACCACTGTGTCTCCAATTTACTTACATACCCCTAATTCTATGAGTTTATAGAAATCAAGTAAAATTACCTTAATTCACCTACTGCTAAGCAAGACCTACTCAAGATGAAACTTGAAATTCGATATTTAATGTTTTTTTATACAGAAACCCAGATTTGTTTTCAACAAGGAAGATCTGAATGAAAAATCTTTGTTTCCCCACCTCATTTTCTTGTTTAAACTCTTAAACTTTTCTTACTCTTACCCTCACTCACACTTACTTTAGGTTTGTTTCTCTGAATTCCTTACCTACCCATTACTTTAATTTGCTCATACTCATTTCCCTCTCCCTCTCTCCAAAAGGTGACGAAGTTGAATTTTTATCTATCATTCCAGATATTTTTTTTTTAACATGAAATAAAAGGTATTCGTTTAACATATTATATCAATATAAATAATAATGTTTATATGTTCACATTTAAACAGGTTTTTATTCATCCAGTTGACATCTGTAGACATATCTAGAATGATGATCACAGTTGCATAAATACAATGTAGTAACATGAACATGAAAGTTAGATGGACAGACATTGATGAGAGCCAGACAGACAGACATTGACGAGAGCCGGACAGACAGACAGACATTGACGAGAGCCAGACAGACATTGACGAGAGCCGGACAGAGAGAAAGACATTGATGAGAGCCAGACTGACATTGAAGAGAGCCAGACAGACAGCATTGATGAAAGCCGGACAGAGAGACATTGACGAGAGTTGAAAAGACAGACAGTGAAGATAGTTGAACAGACAGACAGTGAAGAGAGTTGAACAGACAGACATTGAAGAGAGTGGAACAGACAGACAGTGAAGAGAGTTAAACAGACAGACAGTGAAGAGAGTTGAACAACCAGACATTGAAGAGAGTTAGATATTTAAATGATGAGATAGAGAAACAGTGACAAAAACAGAAAAAAAAAAGGAAAAATTTTATATTTTGTCGCCAAAATGAAAGACTAAGATAGATGAGAGTATATGATGAGAAAAAAAAAGAGAAATATATAAAATAACAAAACATTAAGAGAGAGCAGTGAAGAGATTACATGATAGATAGATAGAGAAAATAAGGAGAAGGAGCCTGAGTGAGAAAAGGGAAGTGAGTCGAGATGATAAATTGAGAAATATAGAAAGAGAGTGCAATGAAAGAAGAAGAAAAATGGAGAAAAATAAAGAATGAAAAAACTGAAGAAAAAAAAGGAGAAATTAAAAAAAAAGAAGAAAAATTAACATCTTAAGAAAAGAAAATGTAGGAGACCAGAGGAAAAAAAGAAACAAAGCAAGGTAAAAAGGAATGCTTGAGAAAGAGAAAGTTCTAGAAAGTAAAAGCAAGGAGAGGAAAAGGAGAGAGAGTAAAATAAAAAAAAAAATATGTTGAAAACAGAAATCAGAGAGAAAGCATGGCAGATGAGAAAATGTTGGTGGCCGGTTGTGAAAAATTTGATTTCATTTGGATGAAAATATGAAAGAAATTGAAAACTGTTTTGATTTTAAATATGAACTTAAATTTTCTATTTTATAAATTATTTTATTTCAGGTTTGTTTGTTTATTTGTTTTTTAATTCCAGTCTTTAAAAACGTCATGTCTTTCTTCACTCTCTTAAACTCAATTCTATAAAATCCAGCCATCCAATAAACCTAACTAATGCAAGAACTAATAGAATTCGAGACCAATGTTTGTAATTTCCTCCACAGATAGTTTCCTTTTCTCCAATCACTAAGAAGTCTTTTCTTTTTTTCTTTTTTTTTTCAACATAATAGGAAGTAATTTTCACCAAACTTCCATAAAATTATCCTAAATGATTTTAAATGTCTATGAAATTTTACAGCTGAATGGAATGAAAATTAGTCACAAAACGAAATATCAATAATGATTCTCAAGAGACTAGATCAGATGAGATCAATACAGAAAGGGAAAAACATTGAATTTCCCACCTCCAAATCAAAATCTTGATTACATTGACCTCTTTCGTTTCTGGTCTTTCTTCCTCTTTATCTCATCTGCAAACATAGCTAATGCTTTGCCTTCTTCTCTTCCCTGACTAATAAACTCCCTGGGGATTGCCTTTGTAATTCTTGCAAGCTTGTCCAAACTGCCCTTAATGACCTATTCAACTTGATTGGTATTTGTCTCATCACTCTATACTCCCTCACATTATTTCCTGTCTATCTCTATTCCTCTGTAGGTTTTCTTTTATATTTCTCTTCTGGCTTTTGGCTATGTTTCTTTCACTGTTCCTGTTTCCACTAACTATGAAGTGCCCTCCCACTTTCTCCCTCTTTTTTTTTTCTTTAACTGCATCATCTTGAGCTTCACTGTCACTTTCTCTTTATAATATCATTCTTAAATTCCCCTCATCATTCTTGCTGACAATACTTTTGCTTCAACCATTTATTTTTATTTTATTTTATTTTATTTTTACTTTGCTCATCTTTCGATCATTTTGTATGTTCAATATGCTTTACAACTTTTAACGGGTCTCACTTTCTGATTATTTTGTTTTCCTTTCTATATAAATGTTACATGGGAATAAAGTGTTGTTGCCAACACTTGTGTTTGAACATAGATTGCCAGTGAGCAAACACAAGCAATCCCATTATTGAATTAAGTAGATCATGTGACCATAGAGGAAATGTATATATGAGAATTAGCTTGGTGTCTAATTGATCACCATTTCTATTCTATCCTCTATTACCATATGGATCACCATTTCTACTCTATCCTCTATTACCATACGAATCACTATTTCTACTCTATCCTCTATTACTATACAGATCACCATTTCTACTCTATCCTCTATTACTATACAGATCACCATTTCTATTCTATCCTCTATTACTATACGGATCACCATTTCTATTCTATCCTCTATTACTATACGGATCACCATTTCTATTCTATCCTCTATTACGATACGGATCACCATTTCTACTCTATCCTCTATTACTATACGGATCACCATTTCTACTCTATCCTCTATTACTATACGGATCACCATTTCTACTCTATCCTCTATTACTATACGGATCACCATTTCTACTCTATCCTCTATTACTATACGGATCACCATTTCTACTCTATCCTCTATTACTATACGGATCACCATTTCTACTCTATCCTCTATTACTATACAGATCACCATTTCTATTCTATCCTCTATTACTATACAGATCACCATTTCTATTCTATCCTCTATTACTATACGGATCACCATTTCTACTCTATCCTCTATTACTATACGGATCACCATTTCTACTCTATCCTCTATTACCATACGGATCACCATTTCTACTCTATCCTCTATTACTATACAGATCACCATTTCTACTCTATCCTCTATTACTATACAGATCACCATTTCTACTCCATCCTCTATTACTATACAGATCACCATTTCTACTCTATCCTCTATTACTATACAGATCACCATTTCTATTCTATCCTCTATTACTATACAGATCACCATTTCTACTCTATCCTCTATTACTATACAGATCACCATTTCTACTCTATCCTCTATTACTATACGGATCACCATTTCTACTCTATCCTCTATTACTATACAGATCACCATTTCTACTCTATTACTATACAGATCACCATTTCTACTCTATCCTCTATTACCATACGAATCACTATTTCTACTCTATCCTCTATTACTATACAGATCACCATTTCTACTCTATCCTCTATTACTATACAGATCACCATTTCTATTCTATCCTCTATTACTATACGGATCACCATTTCTATTCTATCCTCTATTACTATACGGATCACCATTTCTATTCTATCCTCTATTACTATACGGATCACCATTTCTACTCTATCCTCTATTACTATACGGATCACCATTTCTACTCTATCCTCTATTACTATACGGATCACCATTTCTACTCTATCCTCTATTACTATACGGATCACCATTTCTACTCTATCCTCTATTACTATACGGATCACCATTTCTACTCTATCCTCTATTACTATACGGATCACCATTTCTACTCTATCCTCTATTACTATACAGATCACCATTTCTATTCTATCCTCTATTACTATACAGATCACCATTTCTATTCTATCCTCTATTACTATACGGATCACCATTTCTACTCTATCCTCTATTACTATACGGATCACCATTTCTACTCTATCCTCTATTACCATACGGATCACCATTTCTACTCTATCCTCTATTACTATACAGATCACCATTTCTACTCTATCCTCTATTACTATACAGATCACCATTTCTACTCCATCCTCTATTACTATACAGATCACCATTTCTACTCTATCCTCTATTACTATACAGATCACCATTTCTATTCTATCCTCTATTACTATACAGATCACCATTTCTACTCTATCCTCTATTACTATACAGATCACCATTTCTACTCTATCCTCTATTACTATACGGATCACCATTTCTACTCTATCCTCTATTACTATACAGATCACCATTTCTACTCTATAACTATACAGATCACCATTTCTACTCTATCCTCTATTACCATACGAATCACTATTTCTACTCTATCCTCTATTACTATACAGATCACCATTTCTACTCTATCCTCTATTACTATACAGATCACCATTTCTATTCTATCCTCTATTACTATACGGATCACCATTTCTATTCTATCCTCTATTACTATACGGATCACCATTTCTACTCTATCCTCTATTACTATACGGATCACCATTTCTACTCTATCCTCTATTACTATACGGATCACCATTTCTACTCTATCCTCTATTACTATACGGATCACCATTTCTACTCTATCCTCTATTACTATACGGATCACCATTTCTACTCTATCCTCTATTACTATACGGATCACCATTTCTACTCTATCCTCTATTACTATACAGATCACCATTTCTATTCTATCCTCTATTACTATACAGATCACCATTTCTATTCTATCCTCTATTACTATACGGATCACCATTTCTACTCTATCCTCTATTACTATACAGATCACCATTTCTACTCTATCCTCTATTACCATACGGATCACCATTTCTACTCTATCCTCTATTACTATACAGATCACCATTTCTACTCTATCCTCTATTACTATACAGATCACCATTTCTACTCCATCCTCTATTACTATACAGATCACCATTTCTACTCTATCCTCTATTACTATACAGATCACCATTTCTATTCTATCCTCTATTACTATACAGATCACCATTTCTACTCTATCCTCTATTACTATACAGATCACCATTTCTACTCTATCCTCTATTACTATACGGATCACCATTTCTACTCTATCCTCTATTACTATACAGATCACCATTTCTATTCTATCCTCTATTACCATACGGATCACTATTTTTACTCTATCCTCTATTACTATACAGATCACCATTTCTACTCTATCCTCTATTACTATATGGATTACTATTCGGTGGCTACTATTCGAGTGAGTATTATTGAGCAAGTACTATTAGTGCAAGTGTTATTCGAAGGCATCTAACACCAGTATTGTTCAATGGCATTACTTTAGTTGTATCTGCAATTACAAAGTCTCTACTACAATGAGCATTCATTGACATTACGAAAGTAGCAACAAGTTCATTGAAATCACAAAATTAAAAAAAGAACATATAACAGAAATCCAAAGATACATTGAAATAGCACAAGATGCCTTCTAGAAGCTAAAAATATCAAGAAACAAGAAAATTTAATTAAAAACAATGGAATGGGTGGTCAGCCATTATGTAATATTATATGGCAGTGAATGCTGGAAAACTGAGGCAACAGATAAGTCATTTTTCAAGATGCTGAGAATATCCTGGATGAAGTATGTGAGTAACAAGGAAGTTTTAAGGAACACTTAGAATCAGGAAGAGCTAGTTGAAGAACATATGAGGAAAAGGGGCCAGAAAAGGTTAACACTCACAGGATGAAAACGGCTACTACTCTAGCTCACAACTTTATGTAAATGGATGGTAGAACAGGTAGAAATAATACAAAGACAAATTGCTTCAAGTTCCGAAAGACAGAAAGCTCCTGATAGCTATGATCACACACATTCTTAAGAGACATGGCATATAGAAGATTAACTTTTCTAAGTCCATCTATTCTTCCATTTTTTGAAATTTTTTTTTACATCTACAGTCACAACAGGAACCAGTTTAAAGTCTTTCCTAAAGGCAGTGTCATTCCATAAAAAATCAGTTTAAAAACATAATATTCTTTAACAATTGAGAAATTAATAGATAAAAATACATTCAAAAATAAATAAAACCCATTCTTAGAAAAAAAAAGTCCATATATCAATTTGATAAAGAAATTAGATCTAATCAGTTATGATCCTTTACAGCTGACATTTTTTTCTATCCTTATCCTCGGTGTCTGATATTATATTTCACTTATTATTATCTTTACTTCTCTTGTTACACAGGAAGAATTAGCCATAATTCTTCTGGTTTTTTTTTGGTGGGGGTGGTTAAAAAAGAAAAGGATTAACAATTAAATGCACAAAGTGTTTTGTCCATTAAGAAAAGCTAAAAGGAATAATTAAAAAAAAAGGTAATGATAGAGAAATTTTTTTTTAAATTTGGAAGTGAGAGAAAAATTGAAAATGAAAATAAATAGATGAAGAGATTAAAGAAAAGCTGGATTAATAATAAAAAAAAAGACAAGAAAAGAAAATCTTTTTTTTGAGCATTCCACTAGCACACAAAGAGTTACAGAGAGTTGGAGAAAGGGTAAAGAGGCATGATAGAGGAAAAGATGAAGGGAAGAACGGAGAATAGATCTGGAGATGTTGAGTGACATTGCATTTGAATATGTGGAGATTATAGCTATCAGGGAAACAACTAAGAGGAAAGGAGTTCCACAGATGGGAAGTGCAAGACATGAAATTATTGGAGTAGAAGAAATGGCTACATGTAACCATTTCAACAGTGAAAGGGTGGGACTGAGATGCCAACCTATTAGCATGTTTAAATTCATGTAGTTTGGGAACCGGCGAAAGTAGTTTGTTGGAGCAGTGACCATGAAAGTATGACAACCAGATTGGAAAGTAAGCAGGAAATAAAGAAAGAAAGAACTGAAAAAAAAAGATGAAATTAAGGCAAGTGAGAAAAGAATAAATACTCATTTCTGTCTCAAAAATATTGTTACATTTGCTTACATCTTTTGCACCCTAAATAGAACTATCATGAGATAGTGTTGGTTCAAGAAGTTGTTGAGTATCAGATAGAAATACAGAAAAAATTTGAGAGATGTAAATAGGAGTAAAAACTGAAATGAAAAGAAGAGACAGAAATTTTAGCAAAAAAGGACAAAGAATGAAAGAAAAGAACAAAGAATGAAATAAAAAAGGAAGAACAAAAAAGGAACAAAGAACAAAAAAGGAACAAAGAACAAAAAAAAAACGAACAAAGACTAAAAGCAAAAACAAAAGATATGAAAGAAGAAAGCGAGAAAAAACTGGCAGCAATCAGATTTTTTTAAGCCAAAACTGAGAAAAGAATAAGTAAAGAAAACAAACTTTAAATCAAAAGTATTTTCTGTATCTGAAAAAGGCAGCACATCCGGATATATCCATAAACATATTTTGATAGACATTTTACCGTTTAAAGAACACAATTAAATTTTCTGGATTATATGAATAAAGCCACAGAGCATTAGACGATCATTCTTAAAGAGGGACTTTGATGAAGATAATGGAATATATATATATATGTTTGTGCATGAGAGTGAGAAAGAGGAAAGTGGGGTGGGGAGTTGTTCTCAGCCACTCCTCAAAATCTGACCAAATATACAAATAGCAGAATGTTTTGTGGAAAGGATTGCGGATTGTCCTTAGAACATGTAAGCACATTTTATATGTGTATTTGCATATAAGTATAATGATAATTGCTAAGCCTAATGTTGAAAAATCATTTAACATACATGAAATTTAATTTTAATTTTTCAACATCACCTTCTTTGTCAATACCCTTAATTCAGTGGGGAATATTAATTATATTGCTAAAACATTATGCAGCAAAAATTTCAAATCAGAATTCAGTTACTCATGTCAAGTGATGGACTGATTGACACACACACACACACACACACATAAGTGGACACTAAGGATAACAGTGTTTCATACTTGAATGCAATCTTCAGTCCATATGTTGTGCTTTAGCTTCAGTATATATGCTATGCTACAATGCTATACAATGGTGCATTATAGGTAGCAAGGTCTGTTGAATTATTTCAAAGGACGGTAAATGCGATGCTGAGATCCGTAGGCATATTGGGATGGCCAAAGACACATTCCCAAAGCTGGGCAATTGGCCCTGATCTGTCATCTCGTCTGCAGTTGCTCTCTCACAGACGCGATGTTGCCTCGCTCTGCCTTTTTTACAAGTACTTCCACGGTAATTGCTCTGAGGAGTTGCGTTCGCTTGTCCCCAGGCCTCGTGAATTTAAACGCCCCACCAGGCTGGCATCCCGCTCCCACCCCTACACCGTGAAAACTGTTAGATGTAGACGTCTCTTCTACTCCAATAGCTTCATGTCTCGCACATCTCGCCTATGGAACTCCCTTCCCTATTACTGTTTCCCTGACAAATACAATCTCCAACGGTTTAAGTGTAGCGTCAATCGACATCTCCAGTTGCCTTGATCTATCCACTTCCCTTCTCCACATCCTTTCATCTTTCATTCCTATCTGCTCTCACCCCGGATCTTTTGTGGCCCCCTTGCCTTGATCGACCCACTGTCTTTCTCTTTCTCCACATCCCCACCCTTGCCACTCCTATCTGCTCTTCCGCCAACCCTTCTTTAACCCCTTGCATGATAGTGGCCTCAGGCCTTGCTTGGGGTGATATGATTAAAAAAAAAAAAAAAAAGTATTGTGAGACAGGAGGATTTCTTTGGTAATGAAGAAAAGAATACTGAGTTGTTACGTGACATATGTCCTCCTTTACGGCAGCAAATGTTGAACGAAGAGACTTAAGGCAACAGAGATATCATTCCACAGAAAGATGCATAGGATATCATGGACTGAACGTGTGAGCAACATTGAGGTCTTAGACAGGATGCAAACAAGGAGGAGGCTTATACTTAACATCAGGAAGAGGCAGCTGAAGTTCCTGGGACATGTGCCATGTTTAATGGATATCAGTTATCTCCTGTTAATTTTTCCCTCTGAAAGTTCTCCACTGCCTTAATCGGGTATTGAACTCACACTCTTTGGGTCCTGCCACTGGATCTAACCAATGCCTTTATCCACTGTGCCATGTGTCCTCAATGACACATGGCACAGTGGTTAAGGCAGTGGAGAACTTTCAGAGGGAAAAATTAAAAGGAGATAACTGATAACTGACATCCATTAAACATGGCACGTGGAACTAGAACAGTCTACCCTAGTGAGTGAAATAAAGGGTTCAGTTCAACATTCCAACTACCTGAAGAAGGCCGGAGTGTACAACGGCCAAAATGTTGTAATAAATATGGCGACAAAGATGAGGACAATAGTCCGAATAATGTAAATAACGTACAAATATTTAAGGAAATACTCTGTTTATAATAAACAGTATTAAACAACATTTACCAGCGGACAAATATGAGAATGTCTCGGACATTCAGGCTGGTAAATGTTGTTTAATACTGTTTATTATTAACAGAGCATTTACTTAAATATTTGTATCTATAAAAAGAATTTTAAACATAAAAATGTCAATATATATATATATATATATATATATATATTGCTTGCTTTATATTATTTTTTGCCCTGTTCTTTACCTTTTGTTTTTTACTGCAAACTTTGTCAATGTATAAAAGTTTAAAAAAATATTTTATAGTTTATAACATAGATATTTTGTTGTTTATAACATAGATATTTTCAATTTACTTTTACATTTTAACTATTTGAAGAATATGTGATATAAACAAGAATAAAATGATTGAGAATGTTTATGTGTCTATATCTCTGAGATGAGGTATTATGATTACTTACGTTATTCGGACTGTTATCCTCATCTTCATTGCCTTATTCAGAACATGTCAGCCATTGTACGCTCTGGTCTTTTTCAGGTAATTAGAATTTCAAACCGAACCCTTTATTTCATCCACTGGGGTAGATTGTTCTAGTACCTCTTATGGATGTCTCAGTTAATTTCCTTTAACTCAACTCTCCAAGTTCTGTTTGTTTGTTTGTTTGTTTTATTTTACAGCATATCAACCTCAATGGGTCATTTAATGCCAACAACTTTTTCTTTTTTTCCTGGTAATATTTTTGTTTTGTCAAAAATCTATTTCTGTTAATATTTTTTTTTCTCAAAAATGTATAGCTGGTAATATTATTTTTTCAAAAACGTATAGCTGGTAATTTTTTTTTTTTTTACAAAAACGTATAGCTCGTAATATTTTTTTTTTTTTCAAAAAGGTATAGCTGGTAATATTATTTTTTCAAAAACCTATAGCCAGTAACACTATTCTTTCAAAAAAACATGTAGCTGGTAATATTATTTTTTCAAAAACATACAGCTGGCAGCATTACTTTTTCAAAAATGTATTATCAGAGACCTTGCTGTTGGATGTAGTTTATCGCCTTACCCAGGACATGGATGTAGTTTATCGTCATACCCAGGACATTCCAAGTTTTGGTTCACCACTGCTGTAGCCTGGTATCGAACTCACAACTCTGGGTTTAGTCACTGGATCTAACCAACACCTTTATTCACTGGGTCATGTTGTCAAATCTGTTCGTTGGGTACTTCTGACATTTATTTACATTTAACTATGGCCACTCACTCTACACCTCCATTTAAATACTAAAAGAAATGAAAGAGAATAAAGAGGTGCAATGAAAGAGAATGACAGAATAAATACAAAATAAAAAGAGTGAAGCATAAAACATAAAAGATCAAAGAAGGAAAAAAAGTAGAAAAATTAATGCAGAGAAAGTAAATAGTCCAGAAAAGGAAGATAAAGAAAGAAAGATAAATTTTAAAAGGAGAAGCAAAAGCAACATAATATTGAATAGAAGAAAAAAAAATTGGTATATCAGAAATTAAAAATTCCAAGTTTTTATCCTATTCAAACTGATAAAATTAAATACACCAGATTTTAAATAATAATTCCAACTGAGAAATTAATTTTAATTCATAAACATTCTCAACCATTTTATTCTTGTTTATATCACATTTTCTTCAAATGGTTAAAATGTGAAAGTAAACTGAAAATATCTATGTTATAAACAATAATTTTTTTTTTTAACTTTCATACATTGGCAGCTATTTTACAATATGCTTGATCGTATTATGGAAGTAATTATTTTAAAAATAAAACTGATATTATTCAACTGATACTCTTAAAATTCTATGGATAACAATAAGTATAGATATTATCAGAAACAAGAAAATGGGAAGTACAATAAATTGAGGAAATGAAAAACAAACAACTTTCCTATTTAAATAGATTGTCTTGTTCATAAATAAATAGGGTAAATTTTTTTTCAGGGACTAATTTTTGTAGATTAGCATTCATTATACCTTCTTCCAGCCATGACATTTGTCGAAATCAAAAAATATTGAATTTTTTTATTGATTCAAAAGGGGATTCCTGTCAATAACGATGCAATGTAAAATCAATCCTGACTTTTTACAGAGTAATTAGACTTAGTAGTTATTTAAAACTGTCAAGTTTGAAACTATGCTTACATCATTGATATTTGTATGTACTTTCATTAATTTATGAAAACTTTCATGATCTGTTTTTTTTTTCTTCATTTAAAATAAATCCTTGTCTAAGAAAAGAAAAAAAGAAGTTTGTTTTCATATGCAGAACAGCAAAATCTAGATAATTTTGTAAAAAGTCAGACATCAATTTTATACTGTATCAATATTATAAACAGGACCCACAGTCTAAATTGAAAAAAAAAAAAATTCAATTTTTTCAGTTCTGACAATGGTCATGCATTGAGGAGGGGGTTGAATAATTTATGTAGATTAACATAAAATGTTAATCTACATAAATAATTGAATAATTTATGTAGATTAACATAAAATGTTAATCTACATAAATTATTCACCCCCCCCCCCCCCCAACAATGTCCACCCTATTTTTTTTTACTACTGGAGATATAGAGCCAAAACCTTTTAAGAGAACAAACAAAAGCTTAAGAAAAAAATGAAAGGAGAAAAAAAAAAGAAAAAATCGGTCAAAATTAAACATAATAGAAAAAGGAAAAGTATAATCAGAGAATAATTTTATATTGACAACACTCTAAAAATAAATACAATTGTATTAAAACCAATGCAATATTTATCCTTTACCAATATATAAAGAAATAAATATGAAAACCTTTTTTTGCTATATTGCAACATTTATAAACATTTACTAAATTATTAAAATATGTGAACCAATGATAAGGAAATCTTTATTTACCATTTCATAAAGTTTGAATCAATTGACAATAAGCCAATGTTTTGCCAACCATTCCAATAAACGATATAATAAATCGCTTAAATCTGAACAAATAGTGTTTATTTTTGTTGTAATGTCTCAAGAACAAAAAAATGTATGAATTCTCTTACATATGTTTAAGTTTTATTACAATTCTAATCATCCCTTTTTAAAATAATAAACATTGCTGAATGGTGAACATAGTTAAAATAATACTGGTGGTGTCAATGCTCTTTTGCAGGCACAAAGGTCCAAGTTCGCCAATTAAGATTGTTGCATTCAGAGAAGAATCATTGCTAGAATTTGTTCCACAAATCAGTTCTTAGGAGAAAGCTGAGTAGAAATTCTTCCTTACAATTGGAATACAGAGGGAATAACAGTGGTTCAGAAGGTAAATCTGAGCTGTAAAGTTTTGAACTAGTGGAATTAAGGAATGTAGCTGGTTAGAAAATTTGCCATGAAGTATCAAGTAAGTAGTGTTAGGCTGTGAGAAAAAGGTTGCAAGATAAAAAAACATTTCATCTTCCACGAGACTGTATAAAGTATGTGTGAACTCTATCAAAGCTAGAAATCGAGGATTTAGCAGCTCCAGCCTAAATATAAGAGCAATACTGGTCTAATCTGACATTTTAAAAGCATGAGTCAGGTCCCTTTCTAGAGTGGCACAATGAGCTGGCCATTTTTCCAGAATCTTTAACAATGGATTGTACATATGTTCTTCTTGAGATCTACAGGAATCCCGAGTCCCAATAGATGGTTGAAACACAGAGTTTCATTGACAGTTTCATTTATCCTGACTGGAGGTCTGAGAATGAGGAAATTAGACACACTTGGTTTTTAAGATAGACAAAGCTCATTTTTTTTTTTTTTATTTTTTTTTTTACTGACTTGAATTTAACTAACCTAAATTAAGTAATACTATTGCAGTATGGCAGTAGACACGTCAATTCAAAAACCTGGAAAAACAAAAGTTAACTTAAGTAAAACATTACCATGACAGCAGATAGAGGAAGTTTTGTAGACAGAATTTTCAATATCGGATAAAATATCAAAAGGAATAAAAATGAAGAGTTGGAGATTGTTAAAAATTAAACGTAACTACAAAAGAAAAAAAGTAACATGATAACTACTGAAGATTTCTGAAAACAACACAACCGACTAAAAGCATCAAGATGAAGTCAGTAAAGAAATTAATCTTATAAACAAAACAATACATGCAAAACTAACCTGAAAAAATTATCTAGGAAAATGGAGAAATTGAGAAAACCTAAAAATTACTTACAAATGAAGTGAGGCTGAGTGAGTTCTGGCAAAAGATATGTGGGGGAAAGAAATAGAATTAGAAGAATTTCATTGAAGGGATTAAGAAGACTGAACAGAAAAGTATGGAGAGATAAATGGACAGCAATATAACATATATATTAAAGAAGTAAAAGCTCCAAGGAAAAAATAAAAAAATAAAAAGGATATGCCCAGGAATAGATAAGGTACCCAACTTCTGGTTAAATTCTTTTCTATCTATGCACAAAGCATGAGCAGATCTGGTTTCTAATGCTATCAATAACATGGAGCAAAAATTCTAAGGTCTTATTTATTTAATCCCCAAAAAATAAAGATGCTACCAACCCAAAAAATTACTAACCAATCACATGCTTATCTGGAACACACAAAACACATTAATATCAAGTGAAACAATGTATAGCAGCAAAAAATAGTTGCTAATCAGAAAAAAGTTGCCATTTAAAAAGTAAGAACCTAAAACAGAGGTCTCAAAGACACAAAAAGACATGACATTTTATGAAAGACAGTACTATTAATGAGGCCATCAACTCCTGAGGGGAGCAGGGCAGGGATACTAGTAGAAGCTCAATACTGCCACTATGGAAGTATAGAAGGAGCAAGGGACAAATCTATTAAACATTCAAATTTGAGGGAAATATTGGTCACGAAAATGGTTCCACATGAGCTGCAGAAAGGTAGGGCGGCATGTCTGAGATCCCTAACTTAAACCAACATTATAACCTACTGCCATACAGAAAAACTGTATGCACCACAAGTATTATCACTTCTTAAAGGAGATAGCATGACTTTGCTTTTAGAACTTGCCAAACATATAGACAATGCTATACAAACTACATTCTGGGTATAATGATAAACTATATCCAACAGCAAGGCCTCTGATCAAGAGATTGGAGGATTTGAAGAGCATGGAATCACCTCTAAACTGTTGTTGTTCCCAGGTCCACCCTAACCCAGGGGGTAGCACCCTTTAGGGTCCCAGCTATGGGCATAAAGTGAACTCCCAAACAAAAATCCATAGTGCATTTTTATGAGCAAAAATACATTTTTGTAGCAAAATGACAATAAAAAATATAAAAATACTTATTTTTTAGCAAAATTAACAAAAATATATTTTATGATGCACAAACTATATATCTAAAATACATACCTTTAATCTAAAGGTATAAAATTATGTACCAAATATCTGTAGTTAGCAATAAATTACATACAAAATATTTAGATTTCAGCATTAAATAGCCCACGAAAGTTGATATGCTGCTAAACAAAATCAGCCAAACAACTATACAAACTAACAGACTAGATCTTGTCAAAGAAAAAAAACCCTTCAAAGAACATAAAGGTGACCTTATCAATATGATCACACTGTCCGATCAAAATCTCTCAGCAACAGAATTTCATAACTTTATTTAAGAGATTGATTAATTGAAATTTATGGCATTATCAACCACAATTGGTTATTTAATGCCAAAAAATTTTTTATTGCTGGTAATATTTTTCTTCAAAAAAACTATTTCTAGCAATATACTTCCTTTTAAAATCAATTGCAAGTAATATTTTCCAAAAATGTATTGCTGGTAACACTTTTCGAAGAATGTATTGCTGGTAATATTCCTTTACAAAACTGTATTGCTGATAATACGATATTTTCTTTAAAATTTAAGGAGAAATTATATTATCATCACCAATAGCAATTTTTCCTTCAAAACTATATTGCTGGTAACAACTCTTTCTTCAAAAACATACTGCTGGTAATAACTCTTTCTTCAAAAACATACAGCTGGTAATAACTCTTTCTTCAAAAACATACTGCTGGTAATAACTCTTTCTTCAAAAACATATTGCTGGTAATAACTCTTTCTTCAAAAACATACTGCTGGTAATAACTCTTTCTTCAAAAACATACTGCTGGTAATAACTCTTTCTTCAAAAACATATTGCTGGTAATAAATTTCCTTCAAAAATGCATTGCTGGTAATAATTTTTCCTCGACAATGAATATCTGTTAGTAATTTTTCCTTCATAAAATTATTGCTGGTAACCAAAAATGTATTTTTGGAAATAATTTTTGTTTTTTTTCCAAACTAGGTAATGAAAACAAGAAAGCAGATTTTGTAAACTATTTATTTTTTTTAATTTTCCTGTAGAGCCCATTTTCTTTAATGAAAATTATGTTACTTGGATTGATATTTACAAATAAATCCTTTAAATCATCCAATTTGTAATGTTTGATACGGGTTTGCCAGAGATTACGGCAATTTAGTAGGATATGTTATTTAACAGAGATGAAAACAAGAATTACAAGAATGTAGCATTTATACACAATAAGAATTCAAATAAGAGTAGCAGTGATGAGAATGTTTAAGAAGAAAATTGATGCACATTAAAAATACCAGAAAATCTCTCTTTATCTGGAATAAAGGAGATTTTGTTAATGAGTACTGCTGATCTACCAAGAAAAACTCTTTCAATCCTATATGCTTAATGACTCCTTCAGAAAAAAATTCACTGTCCTAAAATATCTACTGAAAAGAATGGCAAATGAAAAGAAATAAACTATGATAATTCTAATAATAATATCACAACTTGCTATAGAGCTGAGAAAATTGTGCAACATGAAAGTTACACCAGTTATTATTAGAACAACAGGAATGGTTCTAAAGAACCTTGGAACTGGAAATTGAGGAAACAGTGTTAATGGCTTTATTTAAAATAGTAAGAATATTAAGTATGTTTGGATATTGAGGAAACTTCTTGTCACTAAATCTTAGTAAGCTATTTATTGCTACTGATGTGAATAATCACTGAGAGAATAAAAAGAATATTCAGACTGAATGAAAAATTGGAAAAATAACAGAATCTTGCCTGGAAGGTTTGAAAACTAGAGTATGAAGGTTAGACTTATACATATAATAACTGTCACACTGAATGGTACCCCAACAGTTGAAATTAGATGAATTAGGTATTCTAAAGAGTTGAAACATTCCAGACAATGGTGGTGCTAGAATCTCTAAGGATACTGAGAATGGAGTATTTCTAATCATGCAAATATTGAGGACTACAAATAGAACACAATAATTGTTTCAGATTTTATTTTGTTATGGTGAGAATAGAAATTTATAAGGCCTTTTTTCTAGAGGATGAAACCGGTCACACATAATTTTTCCCAATTTGCCATTCATTTGCTTAACATTTTTCTGATATACCAAAATTGATATATTACATTCTCCCAAATTATATATATATATATATATATATATATATATATATATATATATATATATATATATATATATATACACCTCTGTCTGTTATCAAACTCCTCTTTGGGTTTTAGAGATAAACCCCCATAACCATATATATTCTGGAACTACATTACCCAGGATACTTGGTTAAGTATATTTCATTTTGATAAAAGTGAGTCTCTGTGGGGTGGGGTAGTGGGGTGGAATGGGGGGCACCATCCATTGAAAATTTTTTCCCCTTTTGATATAAATTAAATTTAAATGAGGGAGTGACTCCTGGGATACTTGGATAAGTATATTTAATTTTGATCAAAGTGGGGCACAAAACCCCCACTAAAAAAATTTTTCCCTTTGATTTAAATTAAATTTAAATTTGAACTAAGGAATAACTCCTATCCAAAATACAGAAGGAGAAAGCCTGTAGATGGGGGTAACATCGGCAAGATCAAAATAAGACAATATGGATATCAAATTGAGCAAGAAATCACCAATTAGTGGGTAGTGGCTTAGATTAAGATATTTGTTGGGACAATTGAACTATCATATCAATGTTGAAATTTGCTCATCAATTCATTCAATCAAGTATTGCATCAAATATATATCAAAGGTGTCAGATCAAGCTGCTTTTGCACCAAACCCACTTAAAATCTTTTCCTTCCGATTTAAATTAAATTTGAACAAGGGATTGATTCCTATCTAAAATATGGAAGGAGAAAGTCAGAAGATGGAGGTCACATCAGCAAGATCATTGAGTAATTTTGAAATGCATCATTTTTCTCCACAAATTATAACAACTTAAATTCAATCATCATTTTCTTACAAAAAATTGTGTGGCATGCAGCAAGATGCGGGTAATTCAGTTTTATATATATATATATATATATATATATATATATATATATATAAAATGAAGAGGTTATAATGGTTCCAACGAGACAAAAATGTGTGTATATTATATCTTCTTTTTAATATATATATATATATATATATATATATATATATATATATATATATTGTCATCCACAGACAGACTGTTTCGCTGTATCACAGCTCATCAGTGTGGCTAGACGTCCGGTTGACCCTGGCTAGAATCGAAAACTGGCTGAATTCGCGTCAGTCGGAAATTTTACCCTGAAGCCGTTGGCGCACGGCAGAGAAGAAGGTGAATTTGAGCGTATTTATTTCTAAATAAACACACAGCGACTGAGAGAACTCGATTCGATTTACCGAAGAGTCTTGCATTATTAGCCGTAATAGTCACTGTTTACAAACCCACACATCATCCCCAGAGAGCTCAACCGAAATAAATTTTTCAGGAGCATATATATTGTCATCCACAGAATGTATAAGAAGATATCCAGTTAGAGCATTGTTTTTATTTTAATTTGTTCAGTAATCTGATCTGTTCAAAGACTTCAAAACCTAAAAAATAAAGGGTAAAAAAAAGAAAAAACTGACAAATGAAGGGGGAACATAGAAAGTCAAAAAATAAACAATAGAAGTGATGAAGATTAGGAAGAAGGGAAAATGAAGAAAGTAAAGAAATAAGAAAAGAATGAAAGTGAATTTCAGGATATAAATAAAAGGGATAAGGTTATCAATAAATACAGGTTAAGGAAGGTGGGAACTAATTTTCCAGAGTTTTCGACCTCTATCACATAAAAGCAATTTTTGTTCACTTAGGATCAAAATGATGCAAATATCAACTCTACTGTGATTGATTTGGGAAACATGAATTGATTATTTGATTGGTCATTAGAATATTGTGAATTGAGTAGAATGGTCAGTTATGGTCAGAATAAATGAGTGGTCAGAGGGAGGAAATGATGCAGGAGTGGGGGGGGGGGTCAAACAGATTTGAAGATGAAAGGATGATTTCAATTAGTACTACTTAAATGAAAGGAAAAGGTGGTGAATAAAAGGAGAGAAGATGAAAATATGAGAAAGAGACTGGAGGAGGATGAAGAAAGGGAATCAAAACATCTATGGAAAAAAAAAAAAGAAAAAAAAAAAAGAAAAAAAAAAAACTGGGAGGAAGAATAAATCAAATTTTCTCTCCTGTGGGAAAATTCGGCTCTTTTTAATGGATTAGATCTCAGAACATTTTATATATTTTTTTATCATTGTAGCATTATACTAATTATATACACACATGCCTCCATGTGTGTGTGTGTGTGTATATATGTGTGCATGCATGTATATATATATATATATATATATATATATATATACATACATACATACATACATGCATGCATGCATGCATGCACATACGCAACGTATATACTCATGTATCATGTGACCTTCGAAGACCTAATTTTGAAGCTACTTTGACTACAGTAAATGTATATTTTGTTTGGTTCACACCATAGCCAGTGCCACCAGTACATATGCTAATTATATATCTCATGTATGGTGCAACCCCCTTAAAATTAGCTTCAAAATTCATGATACACAAGTTTATGCAGTTCTTTACAGTGTTAGCCACTTTTAATTTCTCCAAATTTTTACAAAAATTATGATGGAATTTATAGAAATATTTCCATTACTAACAAACAGGATATTTGAAATATTACATATAAATTATAATAGGTTTCATGTAATTCCTCGGAGCGTCGATTTCATTACATATTCATTTACGTGCAAGTACCATTACGAATGGTATAAATCCATTTCTTGTTGTTTGTAAATAGCAAGACAGACTAGATCCTAGAGCCTTGGGTGGCAACCTGTTTAGGAGAAGGACATCTCTGAATTCAAAACCTCCGACTATAGGTTAAATAACCTCATCAACCTACAATTGGCCAAGTGTGGTGAGTATATCTCCAACTCCTGAATGTATGGTCAATCAAGGAGGGCTTCCTCCAAGGAGTGAGAATGCTCTGAATTAGGATCTGTTCCAATAAGCTTTCATCCCTGGCACCCTTTCCTTTCTTTTTTTTATATGTCAGTCATACAATATGGCAATAGGATTTTTATGAATTTTACATTATTAGCCAGCTTACTGAAACTCCAAGAAAAATTATGTCATAAATAATATAATTAGATAATAATAATTAGATTAAGTTTATAAAGACAAATATTTTGAACAAAAACTTGAAAACATTGTAATGGAAATGATGTAATAAAGACAACAGCTCTTGCATTTTTTCATGTCAACAGACTTCACAACATTCAGAATAGCATTCCAAATATATTTTGCTGGTAGAGTAATCTCTGCCAATGTAACCTTTTTTAAGAATGTCCACCAAGTTTTTAATTAGGTTAAACAAGTCAACCACTTCATCAAATGTGTTTTCAAAATCAAAATTATTCATATATTCATTAATTTTCTGTCAAGTGTGACAGAAAATTGCCATGCATAAAAATTATCTTTCTGAAAGTCTATGAATTCTTCTTGAACCATGGAACCATGCATGCCTTCAAAAAAAAAAGTGTGTGAGTCGATACATTAGCAACATCCTAAATTTGTCATAAGCCTACCACTTTATCTAGAATTCCTTTGTCTTCTTTCCGTGAAAGCACTTCTCCGAGTAGCCATCTCGACTTTGTGGTATTCATCTGACTCACTGTGTAGCATAGCATTCATTAGTGAAAAGTGAAGATGAAAAATTCGTCTTCATGTATCCCCGTCGCAAATTTAATTTCATTATTCTTATTCATGTCCTTTAAAAGACAGTTTATGTCTTGTTATCAGTCTATATGACATGTTTGGGCATATTCAACAAAAAAAATTTCTTTTTTCACTGCAAATTATTCATTATATCATATCCAAATATTTTACAAAAAATTAAAGCTGATTACACAATATTTCAAGCTCAATTTAGGTTTATAGCTTGTAACAATGCCAGGAGATGTGGTAATATAAACTGTAGATTTGTCTGCATTATATTTGTAGCCCTCAATATTTGCATGATTAGAAATACTCCATTCTCAGTATCCTTAGAGATTCTAGCACCACCATTGTCTGGAATGTTTCAACTTTTACATAATTAAAAGTGAAATCATTAAGGCTCTTTTGTCAAAAGTATTTTATTTTTGGTCATATATTAATTTAAAATATTCCTTTTTACAGGATTTATTTTTGAAATGGAATAACATCATTCGAAATTTCAGAATTTTGCTATTGCCTATCAAAATGACTGGAAGAAAGCGATCTAAAAACAACAATGGAAAATAGAGGTAACAAAGCATAAACAAAATAGCCCTACTTTGTACAAGTTACGAAACTTAGCTTTGCAGCCAAAGTATTCTAAAATGCTGCCAATAACAAAGGAGAAAATGAAAAATATAGCCTCAAAATTTATCTTATTTTATTTGTTATGTAACTAAATACATAATTGTCAAGAATGTTTCCATAAAACTTGATATTTCCTGTAATAAATTCTTAATATTATTATTTTACTTAAGTGTAAGGTAGTCCTATATTTACAATTCCTTACAGCTAACCATGAAAAGAAAAGTTGATCAAAACCGCCTAAAACCTTTAAGCACATATTGGTGTAAAATTATCAAATGATGAATACGGCTATCCTCCACCGAATATGTCATATTTGGCCACTTGTCTTCAAACCCAATATATTTTGCTTTTCAACATTTCCTTACCACTGCCATGTTTAAAAATTCTATAGCTTGACAAAAATGGATTTTTTTATAACTTCTCTCTTGACATAAGACAGTTTGGTGAGATGATATCTTTAACTTGTTCTTATCAGATCTGCATCAGAGTTAGCCAGGATCTTCAACTAAATTCTTCCAAGTTCAAAGCTACCTGTCAATCACTTCTGCGATTTTCAGTGTTTTGGGTTTTTTTGCACCTTTTTAAGTTATTAAATCATTTTTTCCTGTCAAATCAGCTTTGCAACCGATTTTAAAGCTTCACAACATGGCTATTAATTTGAGACTTTAAGAGATTTCATTCAAATAGCTATTACTTGTTTAGATCCGGGCGGACAAATTTCTACCCTGACTATACACATAGATGTTGCCATCATTCAGTAAGCAGACATTTAGATTCCAATATGTATTTATTTTATACATTGATAATACAAAGTTGCTGGTAATGTGAGACTGTATATTAAATATGAACCAAACATTCAGGGGATTGAACCATTCTCTTTATCCACTAGGCCATGTGTCCTCTAGGCCTAGCAGATGAATGCACTGGCTAAGCGAAATTGAGTTAGCTGGTAATCTTGAATCCAATCTTTGAATCAGGCAATACCAAATGTCACCACTTGTTCTGTAGAAAGGACAAGTGACATCACAAAGACAAACAATTCCCACAAAATGAATAAAGCGTCCAGTAAAAAGATTTCAAGGAGATTACAAACTATAACAGACTCTTGAAGAAGGGTGAAGAGTATAGCAGCCAAAGTTTTATGATGATGATAACCAAGATAAGGATAAAAATCAATATATAAGAATTAATATTATGAAGAATTATTCCACATCTTAAGAATTCAGGTAATGTAAAGATTAATCATTTCCTTATAAGGAAACATTTGGAGATCACTGACCAGCTAGTGCTGCTTTCAGTTGAGATTTATAAAATCTTTCTATTAAAACAAGTTTTTAGGAAAAATAATTTCTCAAATCCAGTAACAGTATATCAGTCTTACCAGTATTGATGGGTGTTTCCTTCCTAACCTTTTGTTTTAAATAGTATGGGAAGTCAACATTTTGATAATGTCATTTTTGATTTGACTTACATTTTCTATCCAATGTAGTTGTTGCTAAATTCCTCATTAATATGGTGTCTCTTATTTGGTACTGTTTTTGATTTTTTAGTTTCAATCCTCAAGATTTGAAGGATAGTCCTTGCTAAAGACCTACAGGCTTCATTCACACAAAGCCATTTTTACGACACATTATTTATTAGTTTACATTATCTTTGTGCATCAAGAAAAATAATTATAGAATTAATTATATTGGTTAATTATATATTTAAATTCATACTAAATCTGCTATCAAAATTAAACAAAAGCTGAAATTCAAATATTTGGCCAGTTTAATAACAGACAATGGCAAGTGCAACCAAATTTCAAAAGCACATTGAAAGATATTTTTCAGAAATTGATCAAGATATTGATGGATAAAAATCTAACAGTAAAAATAAGAAAAACACGTTGCAGTATCAGGTAATGTTTACACATCTATATGGCAGTAACAATTGACTTTGTTCATGTTTTTTTTTTTGGCTAATATTAAAAATACATGAAACAAAGAAACAAATTAAGTTTTAAGGAGAAGCTTCTTTTATGAGCCAAGTGACTTCACTGCAATTATGACTCTCCACACTTATCAGTCTTTTGTTCATCTAAATAATTTTTAATGCTTTAACAGCCCTCTTTGTCTTTGCTCTGCCATTCATTCACAAAAACTCGCAAAGGCAGATACCCACTGTTTCCGCCCTGCTTCACCTGCCTTCGGTATATGCTGTGAATGTTACTTTCTCCAGTCCTCCTTTCCTCATTCTGTGGTTGATAAATTTCAATTGTCTCCTAATTATATATTTCCTTGTCATTCCTATTTTCCTTAAAATTACCTCATTGCTCACATGTTCTGTTCATGGTAACCTTAACATTCTAAGTGGTTATACTAGAATCAGGCTAATTTACTTCAGAAGATCATAAATACACATCCAATGGTACGAACTTTCATCCATGGTAGACTTTATGAATTTAAATGCAATACTAGACTGGCTACAAAGTCTCATCATTTTACAGTTGAAATGGCTAGATGTAACTCTATGTTCTATGCTAACAGTTTCTTCTATCGCACTTCTCATTTGTGGAACTCTCTTCCAGCTTCTTACTTCCCAGTCAACTTTGATAATAAAAAAATTAAATGCAATGTCAATCATTATCTACTGTTTTCTTGATTCCTGTTCTTTGATTGTCCTCTCTCTCTCTCTCTCTCTCTCTCTCTCTCTCTCTCTCTCTCTCTCTCTCCTTAATAAAGGGTGTTCCAATAACTTGGACAGATTTTTAATGTAAACTAATTTTAAGCATCTAATGATTTTTTTTTTTCTTTCAGATTTCGCAGACATTTGGGCAATATTATTTTTCACATATAATTGCCATGACTTTGAATAACATGATCGAATAGAGAAATAAATAAATTTTCACCAATAACACTGATTTATTTACTGCTGACTTTGATCCATCTTAATGAAACACCCTTATATATAATCTGTCTTAATGAAATGCCCTTTAGTAGTTTTTCTCATATACTCCGCACTCAGTAACTCTTTTGTGTCCTAGCGACTTTATTTGCTTGCTTGGAGTTAAATGATTAAAAAAATGTTCATGTTTCATGACCCTTCATTATTTGAGAAATAACTCATGACTTTTGTGGCTCTCAGCAACACTCTTATGACTTATGTCATAAAACTCTTATGACTTAACATTCTTGTTGATTTCTTGCTCGTCTGTTTCAGTTTTTTTTTACAAAGTTAAAACTAACACATTAAATAGACATACACATTTTTGTTATCTTTTTTATAACAGAGAAAACCACTTTTAGGATATTCATTAGAGAATACAGCTTAATAGCTGTAGTTTACAAGATCATAAAATGAACCCATTCATTATGGACATGTGCCTATTGTTTAAATAAAATATGGTCTTAATATAGTTTTTAATCAACATTAAGCACCCACTCCTTTCTTTATTATTATTTCTGGATGACTGACAGAATTAAGCCAAAACTGTTCAGTTTTCTTGTTATCTTGGCTTACTTAATTTTCACATACACACACATCTTTTCAGGTACATAGACGCATACATACAAACATTGAAGCACACACACACACACACATACATGCAGAAACAGAGGCACAAAAAAAAACGCCTATTGAAGCAAAGCAGTATATACAAGAGATGACTACATATTCACACACAAACACAATACTGGAAAATTATTAGGAAAATTATTTTTCCTTTTATTTCTTTGAAAAAGAAAAAAAAAGGACATTATCAAAATACAAGAAATGTTTATGCAATGAACAAAAATCAAGCAAATAAAAAAATAGAAAAATATTTTCATAAAAATCCGAAAAATAAATGATCAATATTTTTTAGGTCCCTTCACCTAAATAACAGCCATTACTCTGTCTGGCATTGATGAGATTAATTGTTTGTCAAAATTTCTTCGAGGATTTCCTGCCAGCTTGCTGTTCATCTTACTGCTCTCCATCTTTTGAAGTGATTTCTGATTATTAGATCCTGCAGATATTCAAGGAGACTATGTTCTGGACACTGTGGTGGCCACAGCCTAGTATTAAAGTCTCGTGCCTCTTCTTTTTTAAGCCAAAGAGTTTTGATAGGAAAGTGTTTAGAATCAAGTTTTTGGTCTTGCTGCAATAATAAATGAATTGCATAAACAGTATGCTTGTTTTAACTGAATTTCTTTTTCTGGTTGTTGAGATAAAATATAAAGGCCAGCTTTTCATCCTCATATATTCACATGGATGAACACATTTTTCATATAGGTAAGTTTTCTAATCTAAGTCAGAATTTTTAAGATGATGAATTATCAATTTGGTTTGTTTTACAGCATATCAAAACCTCAATGAGTTTTTTAATAATTTTTATTTCTGGTAATATTTTTTTCTTCAAAAATCTATTGCTGGTAATATTTTTTAAAAAAAGTACAGCTGCTAATATTTTTTGAAAAAATGTATAGCAGATAATTTTTTTTTTTAAATGTATAGTTGGTAATATCTTCTGTTTTCAAAAATGTATTGCTTGTAATAATTTTTTTACAAAGTATTTCTGGTATTAAAACCTATTTTTACATTTTTATAGTGTTTTAACCCCAGTTTGGGGGTTAACTATTTGCCCATAGCTGGGACCCTAACGGGTGCTACCACCATGGGATAGGGTAGACCTACGAATACCAGCAATTAAGAGGTGGTTCCACGCTCCTCAAAACCTCATGATCAGAAGCCTTGCTGTCGGATGTAGTTTATCGTCTTACCCAGGACACAATGAATTATCATTATTATATGTCTTGTTATTATATGTTCGTCTTGGTTGTGAAATTCAACATTTTGGCCTTTTTACATTCTATCCTGCCAGCCTTCTTCAAGTATTGTCGTGTCCTTTTTGGCAACCTTATTGGAATTTTGAACTGAGACTTTGATTTGATCCATATGTTTAAATTGTTTTCGTTCTGCTTTCCATGATTTGGAGATATTTTGCATCAGTTGATATTCACCAGTTTTATCCACCTTTGTGTCACTTGCCCATGTATTCCAGTAAACAAAAGAATATGACCTTTCAACATAACCAGATAGAGAGATTGAACTCACAGCTGCCAGGAAAGACTAATTTATCGACGTATAGTGAATAAAGAGTTCAGTTCAAAATTCCAAAAAGGTTATTGAGTATGAAAACAGATACATAAAAAGATCTGGAGGGTGTGATGGCCAACAACCTGGATGTAGATGAAGCTAACAATAATGAAAATTCCTCTCAATAATCCCAACAAAAATTAATATTTAGTTATTTTTATCAGTATTTCTACTTGTTATTTCTCTAAGCTTCTTCATATGAGAAGCTTATCCAGTCTACATTGCTAAAAGTGAAGTTTATTACATACTATGATTTGATCTGTTTGTTTAATGGCATATCAACTCCTTATGGGTCATTTAATGCCAACATTTAATTTTCGGGAGAGCTTTGAAGTAATAAAAATATGCGTTATTCTGCTTTCACAACTGAATACATGGTAGATGATACCCAGCTTTTGTGCATATATATTTTTATGATTACTAGAAGCAGTGATAGGTGTGTTTTATGTTTTGTTGAAGTTATATTTTGAAATACAGTTTGATTTCTTTAAGAAATTGTAGGATGTTGATGTCATGAAAGAGTTCTTTCCTATTGGTTGATTGGTTTGATTTAGTGGCATATCAACCTCTAGGGGTTATTTGATACCAAAATCTAATTATTTTTAACACAATTTTATGGCCTTGACTAAAAATATTTTAAGCCTTCAATTACAGATGAAATATATTGTTGGTCATTTTGCTATAAAATGTATTGTTGGTAATTCTATAAAATTGTATTGCCTGTCATTTTACGATGTAAAGATGTATTGCTGGTAATTTTACAATATAAAAATGTATTTTTATACTTTCATATCCTTTTTTTTTTTCTGGTTGGGGTTTCACTGGCACTTTAACAGGTGTCATCACCCCAGGAGTGGATCTGGGAACAATGGCAATTAAAAGGTTATTCCATGCTCCTCAAAACCTCCTATCTTCCAAACAGAGGACTTGCTGCCAGATGTAATTTATCATCCATTAAATACTATGTTTTTATAAAAGGAAACTTAAAGAACTCATACAAGACAGTAAAGGAAAGTAAGAACCATTAACTTTAAGATAGAATGCATGATTGTCAGCAAAAGAGATATCTGTAGATGTGTGCTACATATTGGGGACATTAAAATCCAGCAAGCAGAGAAATTTAACCATCTGGGTAGAGTGGTTACAGATTATGGAAAACAGTGTCTTCCAGAAATAAGCAGATTATAAAGTATAGGAAACTTTCATCAGAACATAGAAAATCTTATCTCCTATATGACAGTAAATTCTGGAATATATTTTTGCAGAGCAAGAGAATTAAAGTCAGAGATGTGGTTCTACTGATGAATGCTGAGAATACTCTGGAATGAATGTCTGAGCAACAAGAAAGTTTTAAGGAAAATAGGAATATACAAAGAAACTTACACTTCCAATTAGAAATAGCTGAAATTTCTGGCACATGTAATGAGGACTCAAGGATTGAAGAATTAAACATTCACAGGACATAGAGAAGCAGGAGAAAAGTGACTAAAATTTGTATGAATGGCTAGCAGAACAGGGATAAAGAGGGAGGATTCTTTGTTTTATGTGCCATGTCCTTTCAGGATGTAGGCAATCATGGCTCTCCACCTCCCTCTATCCTTTGCAGCTCTCAACAAATTCCTTCCCTCTGCTTCCTCCCCCAGACCACGTTCTGTCATCCATCTGCTCAAGCCCACCAGGTATGTCATGCGCTGCTTTCCCTTGTCTTTTTTTCCCTCTATTTGACCCGTGAGTATCAGATTCTCCAGGCCCTCCTTCCTCATTATGTATCCCAGAAAATTTCAGCTGCCTCTTCCTGATGTTAAGTATAAGCCTCCTCCTTGTTTGCATCCTAAGACCTCATCGTTGCTCAGACCCTCGGTCCATGATATCCTTAGCATCCTTCTGTAGAACCACATCTTTTTATCTAACATGTTGACTGCCAGATGTCAATGATTAAATCTGAGTTCAAATGCCAACTTAGGTAAAAAAAAAAAAAATTATTAGTTGATTTATAGCTTCAACTGAAGTCTTAACATTGTTTTCACACTAAAAGTATCACTGCAAGTAAACTCAGTATTGGCACCTGCTGATGAAAATCTATCAGAAAATACCAAACACAAGATAACTCATAGTTGGCACAAGATAAGTTGGGACTTGCAGTTTTTATTATGATGCCAATTTTGAGTTATATTGTGGCTGGCAGACAACATGTTAAACAACTGTGGAGGGCCATGAAAGTAAATTTCTTTTTTAAACCATTTTAACCTAAGCATGGCAATAAAGTGACTAAAATGTATGGCGTTACTGAATGTGAGATAATATGAGGAAAAAAAAACTATTAAGAGAACAATGAAAAAAGAACAGGAATTAAGACACAAGATAACAATTGATATTGTATTTGAATTTCTGAAGATCAAAGTTTGTTGGGAAGCAAGAAGATGGAAAAGAGTTCCACAAGCAAAAAGTGCAAGAAAACTGTTAGCATAGAACTGATGGTTACATCTAGCCATTTAAAATGTAAAATGATGACAGCTTGCCAACAACTTTACTATTGTGTTTAAATTCATAAAGTCTAGGTACCACAAAGAAAAGTCCATCAGAACAATTACCAGTAAAGTATATATAGAAAAGGAATTGGCACATAAAAAAGTTGTTTATGCAACTCATGACATCATAAGTAGGATTAATTAAAAGAAATTAATCAAAAATTTTCCTTCACTTTAATTATTAAAAATATTACTGCATTAGTTAATTAAGACCATATTTTTCCATTTACAGTTCTTTCATTTCTCTTCCAACTCCTACCAGTCTCCTGATATTAGACATCAACCACAGTGACATAAGATAACATCTTGAAAGTGCCCAGGTAAACAAGGAGTACATTTTTTTAAAAACTTTTCACCCCAAGCAAGATGGGATGCCACTAGCGCATAAGGGATTACAGAGAGTGGGAGCAAGAGTAAAGAGGCGTGAGAGAGGAAAGGATGAACCGAAGGACGGAGAATAGATCAAGGCATCTAGAGATGTCAATTGACATTGCATTTGAATAGTTGGAGATTATAGCTATCAGGGAAGCAAGTAAGGGAATTCCACAGATGGGAAGTGGGAGACATGAAGCTATTGGAGTAGAAGAGATGACTACATTTAACCGTTTCGACAGTGAAAAGGGTGGGACTGAGATGCCGACCTAATAGCACGTTTGAATTCATGCAGTTTGGGAACTAGCTCGTCGGAGCAGTTACCGTGAAAGTATTTGTAGAAAAGACAGAGGGAGGCAGTGACATGTCTGTGAGAGAGCAACTGTAAACAAGATACAAGATCAGGGCCAACCACATTGCATATTCATCTCTGGATTTTGCTGAGGACCCTAAGACAAACAGTGGGGGCTCCAGACCATATATGACAGCAATATTCCATGCAAGGGCAAATCGTTGATTTATAGATTTGAAGGATGGACTCTGGCAAGAAAAACTTTCTGGCGCGACACAGAGAACCAACTTTCCTTGTGGTAGATGAAGCTGTTGATTCAATGTAATAATTCCATCTGAGGTCAGCGGACGGTGTGAGACCAAGCAGTCACAAAAAGGTGCTCTTGTGGAGTTGAGCATCAGACATTCTAATGGGAGGCAGGAATGGTGGGTAATAGAGAGCAGTTTTGTTTTTGAGGCATTAAAGTTAACCAGCCATTTCCTGCCCCAGTCAACAACCAATCAGAGGTCCTTTTTGAGACCAACAGCCAGGTTAGTTGTTGTCAGTGATGCCAGATTTGCTATTTAGGCAGGAGTTTAATAGTGGTGTTGCTAGCAATAGGGGCCACCATATCTTGCTCCCCAACCACCTCTTCCAACAAGACCTGAAGATCCATGCCACTAACTACATCAAGGTGCTCAACATTGGGATCAAGGAATAGGTCTACATATTCCAGCAGGACTCAGCTTTTCTCACACATGAATGACATAACCAAAGAGTAACTGGTCACAAATTTTAACATCTAGGCTACTACACTTGATATATTATAAACAGGGGGATAAACCCGTGGGATCACAATACCAAGGAGTCATCATGAACAAAATGAATCTCAGGAACAAAAACCACCTGATGTAGTCAATGTAATCATTTCCAAGAACGGATTTATCAAATAATCTTTTTCTGTGTTGAATATCAGTACAAATTCTTTTTGAAAATATACTGACTTTTTTTTATCTTTGATTTTCTTTCTATTAGGTTGGTGCAAAAATAATGTCGTTTTTTGACATTCAAGTTCATCTGAGAAAACGACATTATTTTTGCACCAACCTAATAATTTGTTCTCAATTACCTGACACACACCACATACTGACTCAGCAAATTCAGGTGTTAGGAAGAAAACATGACACAATAGTTACTGTTGTATTTTAACGCTGAATCTAATATATAATGGCAAATATTGCATTTTTTGCTACCCACTGACTTTACTGATACTCTAATAATCCCTTGCTTTATTTTAGCTATTTTCTGTAGTAACGGTCTACATATTTCTGGTTATAAGAGCAAAAATTAATAAATAGAATTTTGCAGTTATTGAGTAAGTTTCCAAAATCTGTCTGTATACTGAGCATGGAGATTCAGGAGAACAGATTGTCAGTGGTCAGAAACTGATACAAGGATTACTGACATAACAGAGCTACTACATACATAAACTAATTGTTACCAGAAGAAGGCTGGAGAAATGATTAGCTGAAATATGATAAAAACAACAGGGGAAAAATACTAAGAAAAAAAAAATTGCCAAATGACAAAAGCAGCAGAAATTTCATAATTTCACACAAAAAATGGTTACAGTATTAAACCAGAATCTTTTACTTTAAAATGTTTGAGAACTAATAATTTTTTAAATTATTAACAATTTAAAATTGATGTGACTCTCACATTAATATTAGAAATATTAAAACTATTTTTGAAATTATATTAAAATCTAATAAAATGCATTTGTAATTTTTTTTTTTTTTTCTTAAATAAAATTTAAGTAACTATTATGTTGGATCTGGAGATAATATCTCTTAGCTTCACTGTACTCAGTTTTGAATCATTAATACAGAATTAAGAAGACTAAGGCAAAATTAGATAATTTTATAAACCCAAAATTCTTCCAGCAAAAACTAAGAACATAACTTCAAATTTCTAACTTATAGCTCTCATTCAGATCTGATGCAAAATGTGTGCTGTTGCTTGTAAACACAAAGAGAATGAAAAGTACTTTCTGAATAGGAAAATATTAGTTTCTTTGAGATGATATGTAAAAATAATAAAGCAAACCAAAGGCAGTAACTTGCATCATTGGGCACTGCTGGTGTGATTAAATAAGAAAAAAAGCCTTGATCTTATTAGAGATTAGAATTTCTAGCACTGATATGAATCCGATTAATTCTGATAGCCAAATACTGAAATGAAACCATGGAGGTTAAGTAAGTGGCAAATTTAATAAAATGACATAAAGCTTAAAATTACATTTGAAGATAATACTACCTGATAATAATATTAGCAAGGGATGAAAATGTGCCTAGATAGAAGAAATGTAATCATTATTCAACATTCTATTTTTCAAATTGTATTTTTGTCTTCACTCTTTAGTCACATGCTTTGAATGAATTGAAAAAAAAAAAGGATTCAGTTTGAGATTTCAGGAAGCTTACAGAGTGCAAAGACAGGAAGTTGAAGAACTCCAGAGGCTAAAATAGCTGAAATGTTGTGAATATATCAACCAAGATGAGTGCGCTGATCCAAATGCTTATTTTTATGTGTCGTGTCCTTTCAGGACGTAGGCGATCATGGCCCTCCACTTCTCCCTATCCCTTGTGGCTCTCAACAGGTTTTGTGTTTCTGCCAACTCCCCCAGACCACGCTCCACCAGTCACCTGCCCAAGCCCGCCACATATGTCATGCGCTGATTTCCTCTGTCTCTTTTTCCCTCTATTCATCCCGTGAGTATCAGATTCTCTTGGACCTCCTTTCTCATCACATGTCCCAGAAATTTCATCTGCATCTTCCTTATGTTAAGCATAAAGCTAACTCCTTGTTTGCATCCTTGGTCCAAATAGCAAAGCCTTAATAATCAAAATAATAATCTCTTAACATTTCTGTGTAATAAATTTGTTACTATATATATATCAGCATGTTGTTATCGGACATGATTATAGCCTTATTGTCTATTAATCTTCTTCTGAAAGTCAATGTGTTTTGTCTTTACTTTTTCTTTTCAGTCAAATGAAATGTAGTCATTCGATGTAAATTGCAATATTAATCATGTGTAACACTTCGGTGAAACGTCGAGTCTCAAATAATGTATATTCATCACATTAATCTTTGTAAAATAAGACAGTGAACAATTTCTCTTTCTAGGCTAATGCATAAGCTGATGCCAAATGAAGTGATCCTCAGCTGGATTTGGATGTTGGACGCGGAAAAAAAGTTTGGTATTTATCACTTCATCTTGAATGTGTTTGAACTTTGACCACAAGCAAACAATAATAAATGACATGTGGTTCAATTTCAACATACTATTTGTCTGTGAAAGCAAGAGTGTTGGTAGAAGTGGTCTTCATAGTGATTGTAAGAGTGAAGACCCAGTCTCTTAAGTTTTAGGTGGTGATAGGGTAACATCGATATTAATAGATATGCAGCTGGTGAGAAACCCTGATATTTATAGCATACAAGTTTCTCAACTTTTTCAAATTGAAGTTACAGAATCCGCTGAGCTAATTGCATTCCAAGTTTGATCAGGTCGTTTTGAAAGTATGAAATATATTTTACTATATCAAAATTCAGAGGCTACCGGAACAGACATACAAAAATCTTTCACAGATGTTTAAATCTTAACAGAAGGATCAAATGCTATGAGAAAGATTTTTATAATTTTCACATTTCCTCTATATTCCAATCATAACAAAGTTCACCCCAACAGCTTTTTTCCCCAAAAACTACTACTTTATGGAACAGATTTACTGAACATGACAATTTTAACATCTCAAATCAATGGTCAATTGTTATCTATCCTCCTTATGCTCATAATTTTAATTTCCTACAACACCCTAATACATTCATATCATAGACCCCATTCAGTACTTCAGTTGCTATCAAACCTTGTATGGAATGAAATTTAGTAAAAGCATTTGTACAGCTTTATGTTGATGTTTACAATAATGATTGCCTGTTCCAGCAAGAGAAACCTTTCCCAAAAATGAACTTGTGACAATGAATAATACTGAAGGACAAAAATATTTTCAGTAAGTAATTCTTTCGTGTAAAAACCTATTTCTTTAATATGTGTTTATATATATATATATATATATATATATATATATATATATATATATATATATATATACTAGCAACATGGCCTGGTGTTGCCTGTGCCTGATTCAAAAATCATACGACTCATACAGCAATTGCTATCACTTGAATTAAAATATTTTTGCCCTTCCTTGCCTTTAAAGGAGTGCCCTTTTCCATGCTGATGTTGCTACATGCCTTACTTTTTGCCTATCTCACACTGCAAATTTTTTCTAAGCTCTATACTAAACATTAAATCTGTTACGAAAAAAGAACTAAACAAAATGAACACAAAATGATCAGCTTCAAAAAAGGACTCGTAACTGGAAAAAACGAATGAAAAAAGAATGTTAACAACAAATACCTTTTCACACCCAACCCAGTTCTGCGGAATCAGAATCAACGTTGAGTTTAAGCAAGCGAATGAGCCAATTGGAGTAAAGTGCCATGCAGATTTAAATTTTTCCCACTTGTGACGAATGCAGCTATCATTTTTTTTTTAATGCTAGCATGCTAGTTAACATTCATGTCAGTCAGCTGTTGGCTTTCACACTGGCCAATAGAATCTTCCTGCCTATTCATGGCAGCCAGCTATAGGCTCTCACTCTGGCCAGTAGAAAATGGCCGCAGACTACATGAAAACTGGCGTAGAAGCATGAAAAAATCGATTATTTCAACTATCGATGGGAGTTGGGAAATGCAAAGTTGGTCTTGGCCAATTTACTAACTTGGAGCATGTGCATGTAAATTTTGGTGCAAATCCGTCAAAAATTGCGGCCGTGCATTCGTTACACACACACACACACACACACCCTGCCTTTTATACATACATATATATATATATATATATATATATATATATATATATATATATATATATATATATATATGACATTATCTATTAAAATAAAATACATGGTAAGCATAAGCAATATGAAACATTAAAAAGAAATATACAACTCCTGTAGACAAAAACAAGAAAATTATCTACTATAAAAAATTTAAAATTGTTAACTTCGTCAACAACAACTCACCTGCAAAATCAAAATTACAGAAAACCAATATGATTTATGAATTCACAGGTGCCTTAAGGAATTACATTCTTGATCAAACCAAACTCATGAATAATTATATTGGTTATACTACTACAAGTCTAACAAGAAGACCACATTACATCTCTCTGACCATAACTCAAATAGGACTCTTAAGCAAACACAGAGACCTACCAAACTATTTGTAATATATTCATTGACAATACAATATAGCCTCATCCACATGTAAAAAAAGCTAAAAATAATGCATGTATTATTAATAAAAAAGAAAAAGCCAACACTCAATAAAATCAACTATGAACACAGCCACACTGTGCTGGGCATGGTTGAAAAATAAAAACATTCTAGATATGTACATTAGACAAAAAATCCATACATTCAGTTAAAAGTAAAAATAAATTCATGTTTTATAATGGCTAAAAGAAACAGACATGGCAATTCACACATATCAAAAGAATAAGCAGAGCACCGTGATCTTCTAGATCCTGAAGAGACATGAAATGAAAAAAAAAAGGATTTTTTAAAAAATTAGAAAATGTCAACAAACCCATTCAGGCAATTCCATATAATTTCAAATCCAACTTGACAATTTATGAGCCAATATTTGAATGTGCTGAACCCGAAAGATATGGAATCTGATCTGAAACTTAAACTATGTTTTTTTTTGGGGTTTTTTTTTTTTTTTTCCTGGGAAAATACTAGAAGAGAATGAAAAGCAAATTGCCGATTTTGCAAGAGGAATGTCTTCGCTTGGGCATATAATTCAGCCAACATCGTTCAGATTTACATTTAGCAATTTTTTTTTTTTTGCATTTATATCATTTACACAAGTTCAATGTAGGAAGTTGCAAAAGGGAATGTGCACAAAGACAGAACTATGTTACATCCAACACTGATCATCAATTTTGAAAATCATCTAATGGGAGAACAACTCAAGAAATTGTTCGTAAGGAATAAATATAGTAAATTGTCATCAAGGCAAGCGCATGTAGAAAGGAAACGCAAGACATGATTTTTCGCTGTTCAAAATACCAAGTAATATACATCAATATTTTTATCAAAATAAAATATGATCATTCTTGGCCATTTTACTAACTTGGAGCATGTGCATGTAAATTTTGGTGCAAATCCATTGAAAATTGCGGTGTGCATTTGTTACACATCCTGACTTTTATATATATTTTTTAACACTAAATATGTTAATTATATTGAATTGGCAATAAAACATGGCAATATTAAAGTTGAAAAATCAAAGAATTAAATAAATATTATGTGGATCATTATATATATTGGCATGCTATTCGAAGAATATGTAAAAATTCACCTTCCTCTCTACCGGGCACTGATAGCTCGGGGGTAAAATCTCCGACTGATGTCAAATTGATCCCGGCTTGGCAATATCTAGCCACTTTGATGAGCTGTGATACAGCGAAACAGTCTGTCTGTTGATGACGATATATATATAAAATAATATTTTTATTATAATATTTTACATCACTACATAAAAATTTCTATGATTCGGAACTTAAAATTGTTCCTCATCAGGTGAGCTAACTCATGATGAAAATGATTTAATGGGGGAAATCAGAAAACAATTCAGTAGCTCATTCAGGAGTTAAAAAGGAGTGGGGGAAAACCAAGATTCAAAAATTAAAAAACTAATTTGTGGACGTCTTGATTAACCAATTAAAAGACAGATCAAAGCTAACATATAAAAATGAAAATAAGATCAAAAGTTAGAGGAAGGTGGGTTATTAATATATCTCTAGATAGGCTGACATATTAGACACATTCAGCTGGATACGAATCTAAGATACAGTGAAGTAGACAGTTATATTTAACAAAAGGTTTATTTTTATGGAATTTCAAGATGTTTTTAATAAATTTTTATACTTTAGAACCATCTTAAAGGGGCCTCTAGTATAATTAAAACATGTTTAAAATATATTTTTTTAGCACTAAATATGTTAATTATATTGAATTGGCAATAAAATATGGCAATATTAAAGTTGAAAAATCATTATAAATCATTATGGATCATTATATATTAATATTAATAAAATAATGCATATGTAATTATAGGGAACATGGGTCATTTAAAGACTTAAAAATTCTAGGGTAGGGGTTTTATTAATTTCTTTTAAATGCCAAAAATATTTAGAGAGGGATGTTTGTTCACAGTATGCATTGTTGTTAAAATAAGATATGTGCTGATATCACCTCTGTTTGAAGGGGTTTTTTCTACTACCAATATAAAATTTCTTAATAGCCAAGTTTTCAGTAGATGAAATGGTGCATTGGTAAACAATTGATTCTGTAAGACATCTATTTAGCAATGGACAATTTATATGATTCCTGCAATTACATAATTTAATCATTTATTTCTGTTTTGCAATTACTAGTGTTACATTGTTACATTTAAGTGTTGATTTAAAATTTTATTATGTTTTTTAATAATCTTTTTTCTAGATTATCAGTACAACTGTAACTTAATTTAAGCAAATTTTTATGAAAATCTTGCTTAGAGGATTATTACTAGGGAAATGTTTCTCAATCAAACCAAGAAAGATATAATATATATATTATTGATGTCACCGCTTTTAGTTAATTAAGTAATATTAATATTTATAATATTGTTAATTACTTTATTGACTTTCATAGTAAAAAAGAGAGTTACCTCCCTTGATTTCCTAATGTATGTTCTTGTTTATTACTTTCATTACATCAGCGTTTCTCTAAATTAGAATTTATTATTCTTATTTCCAAGCTTATTTTCAATCTTAATGTTATTTAATCTTTTCAATTTTAAATGTTATTCTGGGCCTAAATTCAAATTCAGAATTAAACCACAATTCATTTAAATATTTTAACAACAATAATATTCAACCCCAGCAATAAAGTATCTCAGGATAACCAGAAATTTTGCAAAACTGGTCTCAACCCCAAAAAATAAAAATAATATACCAGCACTTTGTAATTGCTTTGGCATGAAACTCAGAATTGTGCAATCAACGTAAGTTCAATTATATATATATATATATATATATATATATATATATATATATATATGGTGGACTCTCTTATCATGAACAATATGCATCCTAGCAGGTGTAATTGTGGAGAAAATCAGGTAAGAGAAAGACATATTTCATTTGTGCTTTCTTAAGTGTGATACTAGCCCAGCCTTGCTGCAGGTGACAAAGCCACACTGACAGATGAAATTTGTTAAAGCAGGATTTTGATGGTGTCTCTGCTTCAGAACTTGAATCTGATCACAGTGCTTCAGTCTACTGTCTTCAAAACACTAACTTAATGAAACATGTCTTACACCACTCCTTTCAGTTTGATGCTTGGGCTTCCCAGGTTTTTAAAGTTGAGATGTTTCAACTTTTTCAATTTGTCTTTGTAGCTTAATATAAATGTATATGCCAACACCAACAAATATTCGTCTTAAATAATTAGCATTAAAAAAAAATTTTAAATTTCAAAATCTATAAACAAGTTCAATTAAAGCAATAGGTTTAAAAACACAACCCAATCATAAGCTAAAAAACCCTTTAAGAAGTTGTCAACAAAAGACAAATTGTAGTTCAATACAACATATTCATATACAAACAACCCTTTTAGAAAAAAATCTTTATGTATACAAGTACAAATTTAATGGCAAAACAAATGTGCCAAAAAATTTTCTGTTGTTGAAAAAGACCAAACGACATGTTATCATTCGTTTGAAAAAAGACACCCCTACCCTAACTTGACTTAACCTCTTTTCAAAAGTAACTAATATGTTGATACAGTAGTTGTCAGTGAGAATCAATACCCTACTGCCCCTTGTTAATATGACTGGTTTTCTCCATATCCATAGAAACTAATATTACGAATGTATGTGCTTATAAAGCTCCGTAAATTTCAAAATAATTTATTCCAAAATTTGCTGGAAAATGAAGCAGAACTAGGTACTTTAATTTTATTCTGTAATTGAATTAGAAATTCTTAGCTTCTGTTTTTGAAACAAGGTAATTCCTGTGTAGCAATAGAATCACTTTAAAAAAAAAAATTATAATCTAGTCTCTACTTGTGTATCGAGCACTGTTTTTGTTTAAATAAAAACAAAAATGCTAAAGAACTTCGGCTCATCATTCTAACATATCTTTCCTATTTTATCAATATATTTGTATGCATATATATATATATATATATCTGTGTGTGTGTGTTTGCATGTGTGTCTGTGTGTATATAATGTTGGTAGTAATGCACAAGCAAGTGTCTTAATATATCACTTACAGGCTGTAGAACTTTAACCTAGATAACTATCAACAAGGAACATAACCAGCACCTGAGTAAGTATAATGGCATCGAGATGATGATGACAAACATGTGTGAGATATATAACAAATATTTGAAAAAGTGTCAATGTATGAAGATATTGTCAATGATGATTATGGTTATGTGTTATATAATGAGATGTTATGAGTGAATACTACAATTAATAATTTTATTATTTCTACAACTTCTTTCACTGTTATTATTGATGCTGTTATCATCAGTGACACACAATACAAGCAAGCAATAATTAACATTGTGACATTTTTTACAGTATATGGAATTCATGGAGATTTACTTTTCATTATAATATATGGAACATGTAAACCAATTTCATGAATAATAATAATTTTGTTGATAATATTGATGGTTGTAGTGGTGGTTATAAAAGGGAAAAGGTAGTTTGGTGGTGGCAGTGGGTGTTAACAAAATCAGAATGTTTCTATTGTTGCTAATGCCCTAAGCAATAAATGTAAGCATTCTAGCTAAATAACGTAACACTTTAGAAAATAATAAAATTAAATGAAATGTCAACAAAATTAATGATATACGTTAATCAGCACTTGCAAATACAAATGCCCCGAGCAACAACTAACACCTTTCCTCAACAGAAATGAGTGATTTTGCCTCAAATGTTATCTGTGCACTTAGCACAGTAAGATGAGAATAATGTTCTGATTTTCATTATCGTAAATCCCCAAAAGCTAAATATTATGTTTTTTTTCACTTTTTCTATATCTAGTGAAACATTGCAACCCTCTCACTGCTATGTCACTATTTCCATGGAAAGTGCTCAGACAAACTACATTTCTCAGTTCTAACTTTTGTGGGTAAGATCTGCTGTGCTGTATACATTGTAGTGAACCACCCTCATTCCCTTTGTTTTCCTTTGGTGAGATGTCAGTTCCACTGGAGCAATTTCTTCCCATGAACCACTGCTTTGTTTTACTCCCCAAGAGGATGCTTTCCCAATCATTACAATTTTAACCTGTTAAAGTCTAGAGTTAACTGCTATTTTCTCCATATAGCTGCATAAACTGCTACTTACACTGTAGCCCTCAATTTTGAGTTGAGTGGCTCCCTAGCCTTGTACAGGATGAACACTATAAAAAAGATTTTAAAAAATAAACAAAAATTTGTTAGCAAGACATTTTCAATACATAAATTTCAAATTCCAAAGAGGTTAATTACATTATTCGGACTATTGTCTTCATCTTTGTCGCCATATTTATTACAACGCTTTGGCCGTTGTACGATCCGGCCTTCTTCAGGTGGTTAGAATGTCAAATTGAACTCTTTATTTTACTCACTGGGGTAAACTGTTCTAGTTCCACATGACATGTTTTTAATGGATGTCAGTTATCAGCTATCTCCTGTTAATTCCCCTCTCCAAGTTCTCCACTGCCTTAACTGGGTATTGAACTCACAGCAGATAAAGGCGTTGGTTAGATCCAGTGACAGGACCCAAACAGTGTGAGTTCAATACCCAGTTAAGATAGTGGAGAACTTGGAGAGGGGAATTAACAGGAGAGAACTGATAACTGACATCCATTAAAAACATGGCACGTGGAACTAGAATAGTCTACCCCAGTGAGCAAAATAAAGGGTTCAGTTCGACATTCCAACCACCTGAAGAAGGCCAGAGCTTATAATAGTCCGAATAATGTAAATAGTGTACATAATACCTCATCTCTGAAATATAGACAGATACAAATAGGCTACACTTATGTTTACCTGAATAAGATAGTTATATTTTTAATATTTTTTTTTTAGTTTTGAATTCACTTCTAAATACAGAAACTGTTGTAAAATTTATAATATAAATATTGTATGTGCAGGTAACATAATGGTTATCAAATCAAAAAGTGGAACTGTTTCGCCAAGTTCAAATTACAGTCTAGTCGATTACATTCACTGCACACTGATTTCCTTAGGAAAGGCATGAATTCATCTCTTCTGCTCCTTACTCTGCTATGGGCTAAATTTAAATAGTGTTAAAAGGCCCCATTTTGCCCTACTTCTTTACACTTACACTGTAAAAAAAACCTAACTTATATTGATGACTTAAATCTGTAGCTACTAGATGCACACTGGGTTCTAGAGGGTACAAAAACATATATAAAACAGGAGTTTTATACCAACTAGCCAGATGCCTCCTGAATCCACAACCATGACTACTGAGGTCGACTCCAGTCCATTTGATTCATGAACAAAGCTTCGACCGAAAGTATCTAAGTTCTGACAGTCCTCAAAAGAAAAGGCTATCGGTAAATACGTCACCTTTTGTTCCTTGATATTATTGACCAAACTCCTTTATTTTATATATATATGTGAATATCTAACTATTTTTCTAAGAAGAAAATAATAACATATTTGACTAGCAATGAATTCCCATCCGTCACCTTAATCTTAACTGTATAAAGATTTCCTCAAAAATCTACACATTAAGCCAACTACTCTCTGGGCTCTCACACGCTTATTAACTGTTAGCATTCCCTATCTATATTGTTTAAACCTCAGCCCTACTGTTTATAAAAAAATATTTTATTATATGTTAAATAAAACCCACTTTTCGTTATTACATGTAATCTTTTCCTTCAACTTAAATTTCTAAGAATCTGTTTCATCTTATTTTTATGTTGTGCCAGCCGTAACAATAGCAATGAATCCTCCCCATTCACTTCATATTCCTATCGTAAGAAGTAAGTTCCATTTGGACAGTTTCTCCACAAGAAATACTTTTTTTGCAGAACAGACTCTCAGCAGGATGTTTACACAGTCACTACAATCTTAACCTCTTCATGTCGAGGGTTAACCGTTATCCCTCCTGCATGAACTTCACTTCTAGTCCTTTCTTACACTCATACTACACCACACAGTAACCTTCTACATTGAGTGGCTCTTGGGCCTTGTATTGGATAAACAGTATAAAAAAAACATTAGAAGACACAGAAAGGAAATTTCACTAAGAACATGAGGCAAAAACAAACTGTTTTCATGAGTTTGAAAACAAAAAATAAATGCCATTGTAGAGATATGAATGTCAATGCTAATAGCTATAGATTTCCCTGATGCTGTACAAGAAAAAAAATTCTTGCTGAAATATACAGTGGTTATATTGTGTGCTGTGGATGTCTTCCCATCTTAAGAGAAATAAGGCAACATGTATTGGTATTTCAAAGTATAAAACCTGAACCACTTAATATATATAATATGTTTTTAAAGTCGGAAGTTGGGCTGATTTTAGATGAAGTCAACCTGAAGACTAGTATGCAGTATCTGAGAGATGAAGACTGAGAATGTCTTTGACCAACACCCACTGAGTCGCTGCTTCTATGAAGTAATCTGTTTTTAATCTTTTTTCTCATATTATTCTGCCTGATAATATTTGGTAGAGGTTCAGGGTTGTGGACATAGCTGTCAACCAGAGTAAATTTTTGACCTTGAGAATATGTCAGCAGGCTTGTGTTAAGAATAGCAAATGTAACCAACACTGTTTATCTGCTAAATACAGAGAAAAATACAGAAAATAATTATCCAAGTGATCTTGAACATAAGAATGAAGAAAACGAAAATTTGTCCTTGATGGAGAATGTTTGGGCAAACTGGAACAGTTTTAATGGAAGCTGTCTTATAAAATTTCCACAATCTTACAATACAACTGATCATATAATTTTTTGTGAAATGGTGGGGGACAGTGTTATTTATGATGTAATGGAATAACCTGTCACCCTACACTATAGGTAGTAACTACCTATAAGTATCTGTAAGTCAACAGACTACAGAGTCTAGCAGGGATCCGTTGAGTACAACTCAGACTTACGTGAGAACTACTGACTTTCCAGTAGTAGCACTCACTACTGGATTGGCTTGCGACGGCCTTGTGTATAACTGTTACCTTTATTCTTATTGTACTGGTTTTTACAGTAAACCTTTACTTATTTTATCCACTGTGTTTGTTAAGTGTATATTCTTATTAGCACAGAATATAACAATTTAGGTGTTAGCAAAGCTGCATTTTATAATTAGGAAAACATTATATGGATCTTGTGTGGTAAGGTATTTTATAAATAAGGTCTACCAGAAATTGAGTATCTAGTTGTAAAATGCTCCTAAAAGAAATTGAGGATATGGGATATTTTTTAGTGATTGACTTCATTTATATTTGCCAAATGGCTTTTTCAAACAACCAAGCTTATATTGAAATAAAAGCATTACTTCTCTATTGAATGAATCTGGTTCCTTCAGTTTTTTTAGAATAAAAATCTTCAAAACTTTGTCTTGTTTCTCATGGAACAGACAGTAATGCGTTGCACATATAACAAGTATATTTCTATGAAGCATCTTGAGAAAATAATTGTTTTAAAAAAATGTGTAGTTTCTTACAGTCAGTATCACATCCTCCAAAAATTCACTTTGCTTAATTCAACAAGGATAACATCACAAATGTATGTATTTAATAATATGAACTAACATTAAGGATTTATAAAATAAAAAAAGGACTTTTAAAGGTAAAGACATGGACAACATAGAAAATATTGCAGCAAACTTTCTTTTCTAAAACTGATAATGACTTTCAGATTTGAATATTGACAAAAATTTGATCTCTAAATTCAACCCATAAATAAAGGTTCTAGATAATTTGTCCAAAGTAACAATCAGTGTGACTGATATTAGATCTATTCCATAATATTTATTTATTTATATATATATATATATATATATATATATATATATATATATATATATGTATTTTAATTGGTATAACCCCAAACAAGGCAGTAAAGCCACTAAGACAAGTGTTTAGAGAGTGTGGAAGAATTAAGAACAGAAACATTAATAATGGGAAGAAAGAGAAAACAGTAATCAGGAGGACAGTAGATAGCAATTGACATTGCATTTAGATTTCTGCAGATTAAAGTTGGCTGGAAAGCATGGAGTTGGAAGGAAGTTCTACAAGCGAGAAGTGCGAGAAAAGAATGTTGTTAACATAGAACATGTGGCTACATCTAGCCAGTTCAACTGGAAATTGATGAGATCTTGATGCCAGTCTAGTACTGTGCTTGAATTCAAAAAGTTTAGGTACCATAGCAAAGAACTCATCAACAATTACCATGAAAGTACTTATAGAAAATTCACAAAGAGGCAACTTAACAGTGGTGGTAAAGTGACAGAAGCTGTGCTGTCAGATCAGAACCAATAATATTGCTGATACTTCATTGTATCTTATCAAGGATATATATATATATATAAATATATATATATATATATATATATATATATATATATATATATATATATATACACACACACACACACACAGTTAGAATAAAAGCTAAAGCTTAAAATACGCCAAAAGCTTGAAATATAAAATAAATTGAGGGCTCAATGTCAAAATCAAAAGAACCTAAATATAATAATACCATATCCACTATACAGAGTCTCATGCAATGTCAATCATCAGGAAGGAGGAAGTAGATTTTGATTGGCTGAACTAGCATGGGAATGATAGAGAAAGGTTTATTGGGAAGTTGGTTCTTTCATCTCTGGATCTGCTCTCCAGTGGTGTGAGGAAGCGACCACACTGGATATTTAGAAATGTACACATCGGTATGTTTAATAAAATAGCTAAGTTTCAAATGTTGAAGTTCATCGCTGAACAAAAGAACTCACAATCACCGGCTGGAAGATGACAAAGAGAAGAGAGACAAGTTAGGACATGTGAGTGAATCAACACCATCACCCAAGATCACCCCAACAAGGGGGATATGCAACAAAAACCCAGCTGTGTTTGTTAGATGCACTTACGTGCAAATACTCTTTGGAAAGATATAAATCCATCTCATCTCCCTGCAGCTATGGATTAAATAGGACAGCCTGGGCTCTTTAGCCTTGGTTAGTAACCAGGCTAGGCGAACTCTGAATTTAACATTTTAGACTGTTTGGGAGAGCCATAGCAGACTGTATGACTGTTCTCTCTATGTTTTCAAAAAGTGTGGATGGTTCTGCAAGGCCTTCACGACTATAATTAAATCATATGTGCAAGGTAGTCTTTTCAGTTCTTAGAGCTGAATTGTTGGACTCTCATATGGTGAAGACAATGAAAGTCCATCATATACAATATGCATGCAAATCTAATATGGGAGAGTGATGGCATGTGTATTTGTCTGCTAAGTGTAGTAACATATGACAGAAAGTATGACACATTCAAAGACACCTAAGAAAAGTAAGATGCTTTTCAGAAATGAAGCAAAGTATTAAAGGTTTGGAAAATATCCTCAGAACTAAAGTAAACAGTGCTGAACTGCAATGCAATATCTAATTTTCTATAAGCCCGTGAATGCTGGAACATATATTCTAATAGAAGAAGACTTGTGATGTGGCATTACTCTTTGAGTAACAAGACCATTTTAAAACAAATATAAAATACAAAGAAACTGCTGCTAGCAAGCTGAGAGAGAGGAATTCGGAGCAGAAACATTAGTAATGAGCAGGAAGAGAAAAGAGTAACCAGGATGACAGTAGATACCAAATGCATTTAAACTTTTGCAGGTTACAGTTGGTTGGAAAACATGGAGTCAGAAGGGAATTTCACAAGCAAGACATGAAACTGTTAGTATAGAAGTTACAGTTACATCTAACCAACTTAACTGTAAATTGATGAGATCTCGATGCCAGTCTAGTACTGTGCTTAAATTCAAAAAGTCTAGGTACCATAGTGAAGAGTGATATTTATTTCTGCTTCAAATACAGAAAATGTGGCATAAGGCCAAAAACGGAGAATGGGGGAAAGGACAGTCTTCTTCTGTCTTAAATTTAAACTTTGCTAGCCACTGACCCAAACATACCACAATATTCCTAAACCCAAAACAGCACATTGTTACTTACCTTTCTTACTACATCCACCATAATACCTCATTGTCTCTATGAAAATCCTAACTAGTCCTCATATGTACAATTCATTGTTTGTGTGGGGAGGAGAATAAAACAATAAACCGTAGTGGAGAGCGATATTTATTCTGTATAAATTACAGAAATGTGGCACAAGGCCGAAGGGGGGATTGGGGAAAAAGCACGGTCTCCTTCTGTCTTAACTATAACTTAGCTAGCCGCAAACACTGACCCAACGTTCGAACAATATTCCTTACACCAAAACACCACATTCATACGTACCTTTCTTACTACAACCACCATAATACCTCACTGTCTCTATGAAAATACTAACTAGTCCCCATATTTACAATTCAATGTCTGTGGGGGAGGGGAATAAAATAAAAATTAACCCCAAAGAGTATTTACAAAATGAATACAAAATATTTACAAGAAACTAAAGAAAAATAATATTAGTAATAAACCCCACCACAATCATTAAATGTGGCAGAAATACCAGTTCAATGCGGGACTAAAAAATAGTATAAAACATTCATTCATCCCAAGGACACACACTGACATGCACTCAACAACAAATACGAAAAACACTCACGTGAAACGAAAGGCGGGGCGCATCCACCTCTGAACTGACATCACTAACCACGAGGGAGGGGATGGGGAATTAAACTTAAAGAAAAATAGGGACAGAAATAAAAAGGGGCCAAATGAGCATACATACCCTAGCTAAGTTAACTGAAAAAAGAAACTAAAACATCATAAATAAAACCTAAACTAGCCTAGTGAAGAGCTCATCTGAACAGTTACCATGTAAGTATTTATAAAAAAAGGCACAGAGTGGCAACCTTATGGCGGTGGCCAATTACTAGGTCATCCGACTTTTTTAATTCCTTTCTTTTAGTTCTCTAACCTTTTTCTCATATTCTGTCATATTTAGTAACCACTTTTGTCTTAGTGGCTTTATTATCTTGATTTGAGTGAAATAAATAAATTTAAAAAAAAGAGGAAGCATTCAACATCTACTAACCAAGTAGCCAGTGCTACCATCAGTTGAAATTTATGAAATCATTCTGTTAAAACAATTTATCAGGAAAATATTGTTAATGCACTTTTCATTATTGGGGGTCGCTTCCTCCCTAACCTTCAGTTTAAAGTAGTGTATGGTATTATCAGCTGAAACTCACATGTTACATTTGCTCATGAGTATATTTTTAAAGTTTTAGCTAAATTGGTTGGTTAATATCAATTACATTGTGCATACAATAACAAAATAATAATATGAGAATGATTTTGTATAGTTGTGTTAGTTTAGAGATATGTGTGTGTATCTATATACAAGGTGTTACTCAAAAGTTAAAAGGAACTTAAGGCAAGAAATGGCTTACTGGTAGAAAGAAAAAAATTGATATTAAATGTGACTCTTGATTTTCCTGCTCGAATGATTTGGGATATGCTTGAAACGCCTGGTGAAACCTGTGAAATGTGGGGTAACTTGATAGATGATGAACAGATTGATCAATTTGTCAATATTCTCCGAGATTTTAGGTAGCACCATATATGCATGAATATATACATATACTTCAATCTGATGGCTAAATAATCTGTTTTTTTTTTTTTTTTGCCTTTTTGGCTTCTCGACCAATCAGATTTTTGTTTAACATACTCTATGGCTCTGCAGTGAAAGACATAATATTACAGTTTGTGGTCATTATTTTTCTGTATCTTTTTCTTCTCATTCCTTTGGAGCTGCTATTAAAATTGTTAGAAATTAAATATGATGTGGCTCAGATGATTTGAAAAGTGCCATTTGAAAATGTTTGGTTGCACTAGAATGGCTTCCATCATGAAATATCACAGAAGATCAAGTTGTGGAAATGGAGATTTTATATTAAGGGGCAGAAATAGCAGAAATGAAAATAGGAATAAAAAAAAAAAAATCAATCATAGATAAAAGAAACATGAATAAGATGAATGAAAGATGAACAGAACAGGGAAAAAGAGAAGAAAAGAAAAACATTGAACACTGACATAAATGAAAAGAAAAAAGAAAAAGAAAAAAAATGGGGAAACAAAAAAGAAGGGAATATAAAGAAGAAAATAAATAAATAAAAAAATGAACGAAAGTAGGAAATATGAGAATACAATGAAAAAAATAAAAAGAGGAAGAATTATGAAATGGAAGCAGTGGAATGATGATGATGAGAATAGTCAAAGAAGGAAAAGTTAAGAGAAATATAATTCACTTATTATTGTCACAAAATTTTTCCAGCCCAGAGGGTAGTCCATTGGGAGCTTTTATCTGAGAGTGACGAGAGAAAATTGGTTTTCATTGGAATGGTATATTACCTGGGATGCTCTCAGATTATGACCCATTTCCTGCCATATATAGATGCATTGATATGGAAATGCTGGGTGCTGATGAGGGAAAGGAGAGAGTAAGAGATGATGGACAGATGGATGAAATTGTTCATTTTTTGGTTGGATAGGTGGCGGGGAATTCTAAGTGGCCTATCTCTTTGGAGTCAATGATATGTGATGAATTCATTGACATTTTATCATTTGGTTCTTTTCTTTCTTTGCATATATAAATTTATGTGTATATATGCATTTGTGTTTATATAAGAATGTAGAGGATGGGTTGTTTAGGGTGCAGCTCTGTCCGAAAAAAAAAAAAAAAAAAATAGGAAAAACTTGCAGAAAATGGCTATATTGAAGGAAATTTTGGTCTGATATAAAAAATCAGAAAGCCAAATATTTTTGGTGCTATGCCTTTATCGATTCACACCCTCAGCTCCATTTTGTACTTTTCAATTCCTGTTCTCTCCTTATTCCCTTGCTTGAAAGATTCTGTGAGTTAAGCCAGAGAAAGAAAGCATTTCAGATGATGGACGTCATCTTGATTAGTTTCTCCTGCCTTTTTCAGCTCCATCACAATGTAAAGAGGGGGGAAAAAAAAAAGAAGAAAAATGTGCGCATTTGGGGAGGGGGGATATTATTCAGCTCGAAACCCATTTTTTTTTTGCTGATCCTTCATCTCCATCCAGGCTGTGGCCTCAACACTTTTAACAAAGAAAACAAAATATTTTCATAAAAATGATTTTTTTTTTTGTGTTTTGATTTTCTCTATTTCTTTCTCTCTTTACGCACATTAACAGCAAAAAAAAATATCTCAAAAATACATCTATCTATATCTATTTCTGCCTGACCAAGAAGTGATTTAAAAAAAAAAAAAAGTCTGTTTACTCTCAGATTTTTCAGAGTGTATTGAGTGTATACATATATAAGCACTTAGACATGTTTAATGGTTAGCAAGTTTGTCTCACAAGATCAATAACAACTGAGTAGTGAGTTTGATCCTCATTTGGTGCTCCATACCTTCAGCCTTGTACCACGTCTAAGTTGCACATATATGATCATACATCATTGAATCAGTAAGACTAACCTAATAATGAACATTTCTTCAACATTTTTTTCATTGTTAATGTGCTTAATCCAACATTAAATGTTATGTAGACAAAACATTGTACATTTAAAATGTCAGATCAAAATTCACCTAGACTCTTTATATTTGGTCTATTGTCCTCA
>OZ038479.1:80413454-80435954 GCA_964036315.1 Acanthosepion esculentum | reverse complement strand
CAGGAACCTGCCAGAAACAGCAGCAGCAAGTTCAACTAAATCAAGACTATCATCATTTTCCAACCTCTCCAATTAACAACCTTATCAACTCAATTCCCTTTGGGCGTAACTTTCTCCATTTCTTGATTTTCTCTAATTAGACAATTTGGAATGGAATTCTTAGCTGCAATTAAACTGCTGACCCTCATTTGTTGCCACTCGCCGGCCACTTACACTCCATCTTTCTTTCTTTAAACCAAAATTGCAATCAACCCCCCACCCCCCTACCTATACCCGCAAAAGCTGCACTCGTTAAAGCATCTTAGCTCATTTTGCAAAGCTGCAGGTTTGGTAATCAGTTAGGAAACAAAAAACCCAAAACATACCAAGAGTGACTATCTACTTGAAATAAGATTGTTATATCAAGCTGATGATTTGATCGTATATACAGTGCTTTTTTAGGATGTGAGCAATCGTGGCTCCCCACAACATCCTGTTGTTGCACAAATGTAACTTTTGACTCTTTATGAAACTTCTTTGTCCATTTTCTCATTCACCAACTTTTTCAGTTGGTTACTTGCTGTTTCCTCTTGCTTCTCTCAGCTTCAGTATAGCCTGTTGTAAGTCTTAGATTTGATTCTCTTAGCCCTCTTCCCTCATAATGTGCCCTAGATAATTCAAGTTTATATGTTGTCCTCAGAGTTCTTATTCTCCTTAAGATTTTCTCATTGTATCCTTGTGCAGTCTATAGTATTTTTAGCATTTGTTGGTAAAACCCTATCTCTGACATTTCAAATCTTTTCATCTGGGAAGGAACTGCCCAACATCCATTGCTATATACATGATTAAATAATTTATAATTTTGGCAATCTTTCCTTTGTTTATAACAATTTTTTTTTTCATCTCTTAATACTTTCCTTTGTTTATGTTCAAATATTTTACTGCAAAAGATATTTTGGGTTTATCATCTTAGATTAATACAATAATTTCTCTATTTCAAATACCATAATGAAAATTAGGTTAGATTTTAAACTGACTTTATCAAAAACATTATTTTTTTTTTGGCCTTATGGAAATGACGCTATTTGATATTTATTAATCTCTATTTTTCATTGTGTATTTACAAATCATTTTGAATAAAAGATTCTTTTTCAAATTTAGTAAAGCATGCTGGGCCTGGATTATCAAGTTAAAAAGCAAAATAATAAAAACTTTTCAGTACCTCAGAGTACAGTGATAAATTTAATTCGACATTTGTTAAGATAAAGGCTTTCTTTATTGAGGAAAGAATAAAACTATCTCAGATTTGCCAAACAACAAAATACTTCCAACCAGAGGGAACTACATCAACTGAATCCTTCCAGGGAAATATATAGAAGACTAGCAGCATGGCCCGGCATTGCCCGTGCTTGATTAAAAAATCATACGACTCATACAGCAATCGCTATCACTTGACTTAAAATATTTTTATACATGTACATGTATTTGACTAGAATATTTAAAACAGGAAATAAATTACATCCTTGAGTATAATACAACCCCATAATACAGCCATGTATGTTATTTTGTGAGTGTGGAGTTGTATCATATCACCCATTAAAATTTTAATGTTGTACATGTATTTGACTAAAATATTTAAAACAGGAAATAAATTACATCCTTGAGTATAATACAACCCCATAGTACAGCCATGTATGTTATTTTGTGAGTGTGGAGTTTTATCATATCACCCATTAAAATTTTAATGTTGTACATGTATTTGACTAGAATATTTAAAACAGGAAATAAATTACATCCTTGAGTATAATACAACCCCATAATACAGCCATGTATGTTATTTTGTGAGTGTGGAGTTGTATCATATCACCCATTAAAATTTTAATGTTGTACATGTATTTGACTAAAATATTTAAAACAGGAAATAAATTACATCCTTGAGTATAATACAACCCCATAGTACAGCCATGTATGTTATTTTGTGAGTGTGGAGTTTTATCATATCACCCATTAAAATTTTAATGTTGTACATGTATTTGACTAAAATATTTAATTTTTTGTGATATGAATGAGTAGAAATTAACTGGATATTTAGCCATTGTATTTCTTCTTCTAATTTCCATTTCAAAACTTATTTTTGAATTTTCAAAGAAAGGTGCAAACTAGACATACCGAGTAAGACATTTTACAGCGTTAATTAATCTCTACTATTTTTCTGTTTGATATGATCTCATTATATTTCTGTATATTAATAAACTATGATAATAAAAAAAATGTCTTTCATTAAGAATGATGAGAAAAACAAATATTGATGACATATCAAATATCTTTGTTAAACAATTGTTGTCAACACCTGCATACTTTGTGTTATTGGGATTACAGTGTATTTGCAATTTTGTAACAACAAATAAGAGTTTTCTAAGCAGAGTAAAAAAAAATTCTGAAAGCTTTTGTTTATAACATTACCTCTTTCTTTTTGCCTTTTAATTTTCATTAAAAATTTCACATATTATGCACAATAAAATATGGTATAAAAAGAAGTTGGAGGAAACATAGGTCTATTAATGAAAAAGATTATTTTTTTACGTGAAACCTTTCTTGAATAATAATCACATACAGTCACTTGAATGAATGCTTAGGAAATATCTGAAAGCATGTGAAGGAAAAAATTCTTTAGACTAAAAAACAGAAAAAAATATCATGTCTGAAAGGAAATTTCTAATCTGAAGAGTTCACTTATACAGGGTGCGATGGATAAATTGTCATCTACATTATGCAAAAATGAAAATAACACTGACATCTCATCTTAACAGATATATTTACCAAAATTACACAAAATTATCTTGAAATACTAAAGAGTAAATTTATTCAATAAAATTGCCATTGGCTTCAACCACGGACACCAGACGACTTCGGAATTATGCATCTTTTCTAGAGGGTCTCCTTTTTTAAGTTGATGAATGCTGTCATAATCCTTGATTTCAGTTCATCTTTAGTGTTACAAGGATTCTCTTGCTCACTTGTGCCCCACACATAAAAATCAAGGGGGTTGCAGATGTAAGGACCGATGTGGCCACAGAAATTGTCTGACAACCATAACTGGGTTCTCCTGCTTGTGTGGTATGGTGCCGAGTCCTGTTGCCAAACATAGGATCTTCCAGCACCCAACGTCTTGACTCAAGGCAGCACTCCCCTCTCAAGGCACTTGATGTAGGCCTCTGTATTGATTCTGAGGCCTTGTGGGAAGAGGAATGAAGGAATAATGTCACCACCACTAGTGATCACTCCAAACACCATGATGTTGACTAGATATATAATCCAACTATTTCCAAATCCTCTGCACTGTATTCAGATTGACACCCAAACATTCACGCTGTTTCCAAATTTTAGGCAGAGTGAATTGCATCATGGTGCTCTCTTTCTAACAGATGGTATCCAACTGACCCTACTATACTCTACAGTTGACAAAATCAAAACGATGCATATACATGAAATTAAAAATATAAAATGGCGACAATTTACCCATCGCACCTTGTATAAGGTATTTTTGAAGACATTGCCATATAGCATCAAGTGATATTTACCTTAAAAAAAAAAGATATCAGTATTATTTTATGCCATCTCAGTCATCAGACAGTTGACATTGCATCATTTAATTTTAAATATTTTTGTTATTATTTTTCTTCTTTTGGTTTGAAGAGCCATTCACCTCTTCCGCTGGAGAAAAAAAAATCAATTCAGGATAATGATTTTTTTTTTCATATAAATCATATTAAGAAAAATCAATTACTATTTGTCAAACATTACAAATTGATTAATTCCAAAGGTCACAGTTAGAGTAAAAATTGACATACAGTGTTAACTGAAATCCTGTTATTAATCAGCTATAAGCTAAGTGCTAGGTTAGTACGGAAGAACTAAAAATTAAAAAGAAAAACAATAATACAATTGCCATGGATTTATTATGATCAACAGAGTATTACTGCTTGGCTTTTTTGCAGCTGTTAGTCTGAACAGTTTGGTAGAGTTTTTTCTTCAATTCATCACTGAATTCCATTTTATAAAAAAATTACAGTGGAACCTCAATTTAACAGAATAATTGGTTGGAGGTTTGGCCGTTAATTTAAACACTTTTTTCATGTCTTAAAAACACCCAGTACAGTACAAAATTATTGTAAATCAATGTAAATACAGTGTATATATAAATATATATATATATATATATATATATATATATATATATATATATATATATATATATATAAAAGTGAACATAGAAGTCAACACTTCGAGGTGACAGTCTGTTTCATGCTAGTGCAATCGTCAGGCTGACGATTGCACTAGTAATCGTCTAGTGCCTGACGATTGCTCTAGCATGAAACAGACTCTCGCCTCGAAGTGTTGACTTCTATGTTCACTTTTATATTTACACACGCTCTATCTCTGATATTGAGCACTTTATCCCATAAATATAGCACACTTTAAGACTATATTTCTTCATATATATATATATATATATATATATATATATATATATATATATATCTACATCAAACTTCACTGCAAAATCTTGAAGTTCTTCCTTACTCCTATGTATGTTACTTACAGTTGGTTTTGCATGCCGTATTCCTCACATGCTCTGGCCACAGAAAAATCCCAACCCTAACTTCTTAAGAAGTTCCAATTTGTCACCAAACTAAGGTTAATCCACTTCCTTTTCTCACCTTCATTGCAATTGGGTGCCATAGTGAAGGGGTTGACAAAAAACAATACTGTATACTGTTCCAAAATGTGCATAAAATGTTTGAGAGATGATGCATGCGTGTATACAATGAGTGCTCAAGTAAACAATAGCGGCTATTCCCAGAACCATCATTCTCTGTCTGTTGATGGCACCAGTAAATAATAGTGGCCAATTCTAGAACTAATGGACTTTACTTGCTAGGCACAGGTGTTTTGAGTTCCAGCCTGACACTACCATTTCTGCAGATTTTGTCCGTTATATCCAGAGTCCTTGGTTCTGGGACTGTTAATTTGAGGCTTTACTGCATATACTTGTGTATAAGCTTACTCCATGTATAGTGCAACCAGTTTTCTTTGGGGTGGGTGTGTGTGAAAAACCTGTTTTTTTCATATAGCTTGTGTATAATGTGACCAACTTCTGAGCAGTACTAATCGACCTACCATAGTCAAATAGTGCAGTACTGGGAATAATTCTAGACATATTTTATAGCAAATAGTCTTCATTCTTTTTGTACAAAACTACCCCAAAATGGAGAGAAAAAACACTTACTATAAAATATCTTACTTGTTTTTCTTCTTCTTAACATGTTGATCTGAAAAAGACTTTTGTAAAATGCAATAAACTACATTTGAAATTAATGGCTTTCCATATTTGATTGCATATTAATAAAAGTGACAAAAAGATTTTCTTATTTCACTAGGGAACAGTCTCTACGGTGTATCCCTTCAGGATGTTGGCAATCATGACTTCCAACAATTTTCTGTCTTTTGTAGCTCCTGGTGATTTGTCTTTTTGCTGCCTCTCCTAAATCCCATTCTGCTAGATATTTACACAACCTAGGTCAGTAGGTTATGTGCATTTTTCCTTTGTCCTGTGCATATCAAATTTTCTAAGCTTTTTTTCCTCATGTGCTTTAAAAATTTCAAATCTCTGTTTCTGATCTTAAGTATCCTGTTTGTTCCAATTTTATCTAAAACTTTGTTGTTGCTCACATTAGGTCTAGTGTATTCTCAGCTTTCTTCAGTAGAACTCCATTTCTGTTGCTTCAAGTCTCTTCTTTAGCTGTGAGAAGATTGTTCAGCATTCATTGCTATATAAGACTGATATTACATAACATTTCAGTTTTCTTTATTTCAAATTAAATTTTTCTATTTCTTAAAACTTTGCTTAGATTTTGGAAAGCATCTTTCACTATCTCAATACATCTTCAGATTTAAATGTCATACTTTCTCTCCTCTGTTAAAACACTTTCCACATATTTAAATTCTTGTACGATTACGCTATCACCAATTTATAATAATGCATGTTAGGCTGTTCCTTTTGCTTAAAACCATGCATTCAGACTTCTTGCAATTGATGCTTAGTCCTTTCTTTTCACTTTCCTTCTGTTGGGGCACACCCACCTTCATAACCACAATAGACTGATCCTATTATTATAAATAGAACAGTAGTTCTAGAGACTGTGAGTAGTGTAGCAGTGTAGTGCAGTGCAGAGTGAGATTTCTGTAGTGATCAGTTACACTTCCGTTTCTCGACCGGAAGATACCGTTGGACTTTATTACTATTACTTATTGTTACTACTAACCTACGTTCGTTCTACTACTAATCTCTCTGATGTAAATACCTCTCTGAATATACCAGTATTTTTCCCTATGACGGTGTTTGTTCGTTATTACCATATACTCACGTGGAAACACTCAACATCTCAACACCTTCACTACCTTATATCGGAATACTTGAAGTTTCCTTTCTGTGTCTACTATCAACACTGTATCATCTGAATATCTTATGTTCTCAAGATTGTGGCTGCCAATGATGAGTACTGATAGGATTTCTAATTATCTCAGAATTGCATCACTATATAAGGTTGAATAAGTCCAGTGAGAAGACACATGCTTGCCTTACACCCATTTCTATTTTTGTACATTTATTGAATTCATTTTCTACCCATACAGAGCAATCACCAAGCATAAACATTAATTTACGAGAGAGCTTCATTTTCATGTCTAATAAGAAGAGAGTTTTCATTAGTCTTCTTTTTCTTTTTTTTATAAAAAAAAGATACATACAGATTACTATATACTATCTCATTAATTATAGGGCCATCTTTAATTTTGGGGGTGGTTGAATTATCTGCACCATCATCTATTTCCAATCATAATATGCAAAATTACAGATGCTGCATAATTGTTAATTACCTAGAATAATTATTAGCGTGCATCAAAAAGTATTTTTATTTTCTGCAGACCTTTACCCCTAAGGTGATTTCATGTACATCTCTAATGACTAACTCCAATATTATTATCATTCTTGTGTTCACATTAATACTCAGTGATAATTTACACAAAATATTAAGCAAAATCAAGTCTCCTAAATTCTTCACTACTCTTCTTTGTATTCTTGCTCTTTTCAATAATACTGTTTGGAAGATGATCATTTTCATCAATACTATTCACTTAATACTATTAAGCAAAATCAAGTCTCCTAAATTCTTCACTACTCTTCTTTGTATTCTTGCTCTTTTCAATAATACTGTTTGGAAGATGATCATTTTCATCAATACTATTCACTTAATACTATTAAGCAAAATCAAGTCTCCTAAATTCTTCACTACTCTTCTTTGTATTCTTGCTCTTTTCAATAATACGGTTTGGAAGATGATCATTTTCATCAATACTGTTCACTTAATACTATTAAGCAAAATCAAATGTCCAGAATTCTTCAGGAAACTTCTTTGTATTCTTGCTCTTTTTAGTAGTGCTGTTATTTGGATGATTCCTATTCTCATCATTATTATCAATACTATTAATATTATTGTGTGCTGTTTGTTTCAAATGTTATGAATGTGGATTAAAGTATTGATATTCTGGCCATTTTGAGGCATTATTTCAAACTGGACTTAAAGGTGCAGAAACTGCTCACAAAATTTGGCAATTTTAAGGGAATGAAACATCTACTGCCCAAAACTGGTTCAAGCATTTTAAGACTTGTCTCTTGATATAAATCACAAATATACTAAATCATCTTAGACCAATTACAATGCTTCAAATTGCAATATAGCCAACAACAAGCATTCAAAAACTTTAAAAAGTAAGGTCATCAAAAGGTAACATACTTAGAGAAAGATGTATACTTTGAAAATCATAAGGGAGCTTTAAATACTTTTCATCCACCTTTACAAAACAAGACGAATCTGATGCTTAAAAGAAGTTGTTTGCGATGCTGATCAACACTAAAATCTTTTTCTGTTCTAGTTGCTTCTTATCAACAAATATTAATCCACATGAATTTAATATATTCAACAAATATTTAAGTCTTATTCCCTTTAACCAATAAAAATGTAAAATCTGGTATTAATTATGAAAATAAAAACGGTATTAATTTTAGGTTTCTAAAAAAATATCAGATGTTATAGGCTTATAAAAAATTCAATATTAATTGGAGATCTATTAAAATCTATAAAAATATTAAAAAATGTATTAATTGTAAGTTTCTACCTATAAACAATGAATGTCCATCACCATGCCAAAAATGGGGTAGTGGGTATTAATGGGTTCAGATTTTGATTGTTAAATGTTTTGTAGATCATCTATTTTAAAGATATAGTATTAAAAGCAATTGTTAAAAACTAAAATTAAATCCTGGAATTTGTTTCCTAATTTCAAATTAACATATTTAAGTCATATGTCATTCACACTGAAGACAGTTGTTTTAAAAGATCTTGTATAAAAATAATTTTAGTACATCATCACAAATTTATTCTTCAACTAAAATGTTATTGTCTGACCAGGTGAGGAAAAGAAAATCACATATTATGCAAAGAATTTGTTCTCACCATTTTGGGATATATTTATATAATGAATGAAGATTTATTTGCTATAAAATCTGTCCAGGGTGGTGCCCAGTGATGCAATATTTGACTACAGTAGGCATACCAGTATTGCTCAGATGCTGGAGGTTGAATTATATATGAGCTATATAAAGAAAATCCATTTTTTTCACAAAATACAAGAATATATGGCTTCTTATTTTTATTATTTCTGTATTGCATCAACAGAGTTATTTCATGTTATTTGGCTATTAAGTAATGACCATGAATTGGAAATAAGCACTAAACCTCTAACAAAATTAAGACTTGCAACCTGTATCTTTGAAAGCCCATTTGATATGGATGATGCCTGACTGATCAATCAATTGGTGTAATTCAATTTGTTCTGCACTGCAGTTGTTAAATAATCATATAGCAGATGATTATTTTTCAGAGAATTTTATTTCTCCTCCAACTTCCTTATTTTGACCTTTGAGGTCAGATACAGGAAAACAAAGAAAGTCATTTTGATTGACTAAGAGTAATGTGGGAATGTGAAAGATAGAAAGGGATTTCAGTGAGTTAAGTTTTACATGTCAAAGAATGTAAACATGTTTTTTTTTCATGTTTCAGAACTTGCTCCCAAGTGGGGGTGATATAGTAACCCCACTGGCTAGTTAGATCTACCCATTGACCTGTTCAATAAAATAGTAAGATTCAAATTCCCTTAGTTGATGTCTCATCTCCAAACCAAAAAACATTTTAACACCTGGTTGGGAGAAGATGAGAAAGAAGAAAGCAACATTATTATGATGATGGAATTGACCCCATAACCAAGACCAACCCCAGAAGAGGAAGCAATACAACACAATGAGAATAAATTGATCCACTTTTTAAGCAACCTCAATTTAACCATGTTTAGGAATTTATGCCTATAGTACTTTCTATTTGTTCTTAAAATTTTCAACTGAATTCTTCTCCATCAACTTTTCTTTATTTTCTTCCAGAATGTTCCCTCATTTCTTTTACTATTATGTTTTTCTAAACCCTTTCATTGCTCTGTTGTGCATGATTTCCAAGTCCACTTATAACCAAGTGAGCACTCTTTAACACTGATGGTCGTTATTTTTCCTTATATATAGTTTGTTAGTTCAATCAAAAATTAAAGTAAGCCATTATAGTAGAATTTATGGCAACTTGGCTAACTTCATGGTGCTTCCTCATTCTTATAGCAGACACATGTGAGTACCTTCTTTTATTTCTTTAAAACACTGTGTAATTTTCCTAATGTACTGCAGGAATAGTTATAATCAATATAAAATCTATATTTTCTGGTGTTCAATTTTTTTAAAATTCTAACCAGCAACAATAAATAAAATGAAAGCAACTACAATGAAAATATAGTTGTATATTTTTGTCAAACTTGGAGATGCTCAAGAAATGGCTTCAACAGAAAATGGATTTGCAAATAGACGTGACTTTAATTTTTATATTTCAGAAATTCTGATGTCTTTCTCTTTATCTGGAAGGAAAATAATATTTCATATGTGAGCAAGATGAAAACCTAGAAGTGTTCAAAATGAAATAAAAATAAGATGGATTTAAAAAAAAAAAAAAATGGAAGGAATAGAGTTAACTGAAGCTGCTTCTGTCTCAGCTTGTTATATTTCCATATTTCTTGAATGTAAGTGAAGAAAAATATGATTTTTTCTTATCTCAAAAAGATGAAATATTTAACAAGGCGAAAATACAAAACAGATTTGAGAGAAGTTTAGACTTATAACACTGGTGGAGATTATTACCAACTTTTCTTTGTCAATTCTACAATTTATTGTTCATTTCTATCATCTATTTGATCAATTGAACCAAAATGAAAAAAATATGCTGAAATGTTACGTCAGAAACTTAGAAAATAGGTAAATTAATAGATTTTGTTGCAGTTAGCACTTGTGTTATATGAAAAAATCCTGGTGTTGAAATGGTTAGGTTTTATTAAACAAGTCAATATTTTCCAATAAAATCAATTGATAAAATTTTCAAGATGCATTTAAAATAACAGTATATCATGTGAGTTTCATTTTATAATATCTATATTTCTATAATAAAACCTGACACCCTAGAAGTGCAACCAACCCATAGAACTATCAATGTAATTAACACTGTATCAATACAGGCCTGTTAATATTTATATTCTATAACCTTCATTAGTCTTTTAGTCATTGGTTTTATCAATTTTAAACTCTTTCAACTTTAACATTACTTGCAGCAATTTTTATTGCTTCCCGGTGATTTTGTTAGCTTGAATATCATTTTCCATTCTCATACACACCTTTACTAATGATGGACTACATGTTGTGAACCATTCCGTTAATTTGGTGTCTTTGAAACCTTTTTTGACAAAGTGGATAATTGTCAGCTTTGTAGAATATGAAGTAGAATTGTATGAATATACCCTTCAGCTTAAATCTTCTTGGTTGCATCCTGTACCAACCAAACAATATCTCGAGAAAGAATTTTCCATAATTATCTGCATTTATCTTGATACTGTCATCAACTTTGAAGGGACTCATGATTTTACTACCAACAGAACCAGCATAAAAATTGCGCCACATCCCCTGTCATCTAAGTAATTTTGGTAGACTATTTCCAGGAAGGATCCAATTTCTAGCCCAGTTATCAGGCTATCTAGTGTACCCTGGCATTCATCACTAAAAGTGTTGAGAAATCAGTTTTATTGTATTTCTTCAACCATCTTAAATGTTTTTCTTTGTAAGGTTTACTTAAAAGGAGGTAGTTTGGTTACTTTCATGTCTTTAACCTATGTTAATACTCTGCATGTTTGCTGACTCTTTATATTCACAATACCAGCTTTTCTTGCTTCTCAAAACTTTCACGTTGTTAACTTACCAAGGTTTTCGGTTTGGTTTGGTTTGTTATATGGCATATCAACCTCAGTAGGTTATTTAATGCTGGCAAGATTTTTATTGCTGGTAATATTTTTTTTTTTTTTCAAAAATGTATTGCTGGTAATTTTTTTTTTTAACAATGTATAGCTGATAATAATTTTTTTCAAAAATATATTGTTGGTATATAATTTTTCTTTAAAAATTTATTGCTGGTAATAATTTCTTTACAAAGTATTTCTGGTATTAAAACCTATTTTTACATTTTCATCGTGTTTTGACCTCAGTTTGGGGGCTATTTGCCCATATCTGGGACCCCCTAACAGGTCAGCTTGGATCTGGGAACACCAGCAATTAAGAGTTGGTTCCACGCTCCTCAAAACCTCCTGATCAGAGGCCTTGCTGCTGGACGTAGTTTATCGTCTTGTTCAGGACATGGATGTAGTTTATCGTCATATCCAGGACGGCCAAGGTTTTCAATTTCTTGTCTAATTTTCATCTGATCTTTATTCAACTAATTTCTTATTCTGAAAAGGGTATGTTTCCCATCACTCCCTAACTTTACAATATCTTATTTATCTATTTTGAGATTATGTATCATTCCTAGGATCCATGGCAATTTACATACCTGAAATTAAAAAAGTATATATCAATAACTATGCTCTTTTATACAGCTTGCTTCAATATTTATTTAAAAAAAAAATAACAAAACAATAATTACAAAACTAATGTTTGAAAATTCTTTCATTATTTAAATGTGGACTATTGTCCATACCTTTGTTGTCTCTCTGTGGATGCATCATTTGGTAACCTGGTTTGTTTGTGAATTTGTCTCTCTGTGGCTGCTCTGCCTTTTCTATCTAGGATTTTTGATCCATCCGTGTAGAATGGTTTATACTCATATTTGTCTCTTAATTTTCCATATATGCTTTTGTTGATCGTTTCTTTTTTTTAAATGTCAATGTTAGGTCTGTGTGAGGTTTGGAGATTTTCCATAGAGGTACCTTAATTATTGTGACTAGTGTTATGTTATCAAGATCTTTGTTTATTTGTTCTAGTGCTTCTTTGATTCAAAGACCAAATCAAGGGATGGCTGTTGGTTTATTTCTATAGAACTGGATATGTTGAAGTTTGTTCAAAATCAAGGGATGCCCTGTGTAAACAATGAAGATTAGGTTAATAGGCTGCATGTAAATAATGATAACACATCCAAGGAATTCAGACAGAAATTAATGGTTGCAAAGTCACATTATTATGGTCTAATGTAAGTCTTTTGTATTCCAGGGAAACTTCCAAAATCTTATGTCGTAGCATGAAACACAATTCAGTTATGTTTGAATATATAAAAAATTATTTTCTGTTTTTATGCAATAATCTTGGAGAATCAATGTGAAGGCATGTATGAAATAAAAATGAAAGATATTGACTAATCTAAAAACTTAACTCAAACAATACACAAAACTGATTATGATATAACAAATGAGTATTATTATTTTCTAACAGAATTTCTATTCTCTCAAATGGCCTGGTGACCCCCTGTCAATCGAACAAAAAAAAGAAATGAATATTTCTTTAAGATTGATTGTTTTACCAGCATATCAACCCCTGTGGGTCATTTAATGTTGAAACTGGATTTTTATTCAGGAATGTTTTAAATCATTTCAAGTGGTTGTGAGGTTTTAAAATTGTTTTCAAAATATCACAAGTTGCACACTTTGGGAGTATTTTTGAAAACAATTTGTATGGTTCAAAATCCAAGCTCTATTTTCTATACAACTTGTAACTATTTTATTTTCTTCAGATATTTTATTTGGGTAGTAGGTACATTTTTGAAGAGCATGTCATGATTTTGTATAGTGATAATAGTAGTTACATATTTTTTGTGCTTTTTACATTCTATCTAGATTTTTTTTTTTTTTTTTTTTTAAGCGTATCACCCCAAGCAAGGCTGGAGGCCACTATCATGCAAGGGGTTATAGAAGGGTTGGAGGAAGAGCAGATAGGAGTGGTAAAGGAGAGGATGTGGAGAAAAAGAAAGACAGTGGGTCGATCAAGGCAAGGGGGTTACAGAAGATTTGGAGCGAGAGCAGATAGGAATGAAAGATGAGAGGATGTGGAGAAGGGCAGTGGATAGATCAAGGCAACTGGAGATGTTGATTGACGCTACACTTAAACCATTGGAGATTGTATTTGTCAGGGAAACAGTAATAGGGAAGGGAGTTCCACAGGCGAGATGTGTGAGACATGAAGCTATTGGAATAGAAGAGATGTCTACATCTAACAGTTTCAATGGTGTAGGGGTGGGAACGGGATGCCAGCCTCGTAGGACGTTTAAATTCATGAGGCCTAGGGACAAGCGAAAGCAGCTCCTCGGAGCAATTACCGTGAAAGTACTTGTAAAAAAGGCAGAGCGATGCAACATCGCGTCTGTGAGAGAGCGACTGCAGACGAGATGACAGATCAGGGCCATGATGACAGATCACATTGCATGATTTTAACTGTGAGAAATTGATTGCAGTGGGTACACTGAGGTGTAGTTTCTGTCTTGAGCATGTATGTGTCAGGTGTGTGTGTCTAATTGTCATTCTGTTGAGCACTATGTCTTGTCTGTGATCAGCTAATGGCTCTATATTCTCCTTTCTTATTGTCAGCTGATGTTCATATAGATGTTTGGGAATGTGTCCCAAATTGCTTGGCATTTTCTCTTCATATATTGTGTAATTTTGTTTTTATAATTTGTATATGGGAGTTTGATGTTAGTTGTTTTCATTTTTTGTTGCCTCTTTTGCCAGTGTGTCAGTTTCATGATTTCCCTTGATGCTCAGGAATCCAGGCCAATATTATTGTTTCACGCTTTATTAAATGGCAAGTTTCTAAAATTTCTTGAATATAGGGATGATTTGCATTCTTTAATTGCTGTTAAACTCAATAGGGAGTCTGAGAATATTATAAATTTCCCATCTTTTGAAATTTCGATCATTTTAAGTGCCATATTTATGGCTTGTAATTCAGCTGTATAGATGGATGCATCATTTGGTAACCTGGTTTGTTTGTGAATTTGTCTCTCTGTGGCTGCTCTGCCTTTTCTATCTAGGATTTTTGATCCATCCGTGTAGAATGGTTTATACTCATATTTGTCTCTTAATTTTCCATATATGCTTTTGTTGATCGTTTCTTTTTTTTAAATGTCAATGTTAGGTCTGTGTGAGGTTTGGAGATTTTCCATAGAGGTACCTTAATTATTGTGACTAGTGTTATGTTATCAAGATCTTTGTTTATTTGTTCTAGTGCTTCTTTGATTCAAAGACCAAATCAAGGGATGGCTGTTGGTTTATTTCTATAGAACTGGATATGTTGAAGTTTGTATTTTTTTTTGTTGATATGCTGGGTTATTTGGGTTGGATTGTAGTTTTAATGCATATTGGAGGGATAATTTTTCCCATCTCAGAAATATAGGTGTGGTTCATTGACTTCTATATAGAGACTTTGCATGTGTGAAGTCTGGAAGGCTTTGAGACTTAATCTCAGGCCTTGATAAGATAGGATGCAGCACTGTATATAATGCATCTATAGTCTAGTTTTGATCTGATGTGTGACCTATATATTCTGAGCATTACTTTTTGGTCAGCACCCCAGTTCAGTTTTCATATTACTTTTAGAAGCTTCAAAGCATTTTGGCATTTTTATTTAATGTAATCAATGTGCACTTTGAAGTTAGGTATTCTATCTACTAGGATTCCTAGATATTTTATTTGGACTGAGTGAATTATGTGTCCATTTAATTTTAATTCAGGATCAAGGTGGTAAGCTAGTTTTTGCAGAAATCCATATACAGTTTTTGATTTAGAGCAACAGAATCCATTTTCATTTGTCTATTTTTCTACTTTGTTTAAACATATTTGAAAGTTTGTTGATGAGTATGATATTGAAAGATCATCACCAGATATTTTTCAATTCCTGTATTTATGGTTTTAATACTACTATTTATTTTGAGAATAAATAATGTAACTAATAAAATGTTACCTTGAGGTACTCCTGCCTCCTTTTTTGTGTGTATGATGTCATGTTTCCATTTTGTACATTGAATGTTCAGTTTGATAAGTTTTTGATGAATATAGCCATTCTTCCTTTTATTCCCATCTTGTTTATGTTTTCTAAGATACTATACTTCCATGTGGTGTCATAGGCTTTTTCAGAATCAAAGAATATTGATACCACATGATGACCTCAAACAAAGCCATCACCAATAAAAGATTCTACCCATACAAGTTCATCATTTGTTCCTTGGTTTTTTCTGGAATCCTCTTTGGTAACTAGATAAAAGATTGTTCCTCTCCAAATGCGAGATTAGTCAAGCATTAACCATTCTCTCCATTGTCTTGCAAATGCAACTTGTTAGTGCAATTGGTCAGTAGTTTGGTCAGTTATTTGGTTGGAATGGTCTTGGCTGGGTTTAGGAATTGGAGTGATGATAGATTCAAGCTATAATTCTGGAAATTTGTCTGAACATCATATATTGTTGAAGATCTGGAAAAGTATGGAAAGAGACTTTTCTGGCAGGTGTTTTAAAAATTGGTAATGGTTTTTATCTGGACCAGTTGCAGAGTTTTTACTTTTGTTTATGGAGTCTTCTAGTTCTGTCATAGTAAAGAGAAAATTTTGTAATCTTTATAATTTGGAGTTTTTCTTCTTCCATAATGTTTTTATATTTTTGAAATTTGGGAGTGTAGTAATTTGTTGAAGAGTTTCTTTGAAATTCTGTGGCTAGGTTAGTTATTTCTCTTCAGTATGTTTACCTCCATTTGTTTTGGTTAAGTGGGCTGTTACAGTTTGATGTTATTCCATTAAATTTCCTTATTTTCCAGGTTTTATTTATTGGGGCTTTGTTGTTTAACTTGGAGATGTAGTTTTTCTTCAGAATTTTCTAAAAAGATTATACAGCATGTTTTTGCTTAAGCTTGCTTTTAGTTTCGTAGGTTAATTGTGGTTGGGTTGTGTAAGAATGTCTTTAGCATATTTTTTTCTGGTTTTAACTGCTTCTCTACATTCTGCTTGCCGTAAACCAGGGTTTTGATTTGGTATGTGCTTTAAGGGAAGATTTGGGTATTGTCTGTCTTGCTATTTGTGTTAGTATGTTTGTAAAGGAGACTATTGGTTCTGGTTCATTGAGAATTACCATGTTGATTTGGGATGAGCAGAGTTCATTGAATGTTAGCCAGTTAGCTTTGTGTAGTTGCCATTTTGGATCTTTTTCTTCTGGCATAAGCTTGCTTATATTTAGGAAAATAGGTGAATGGTCACTACTGCATTGGTCATCATGAACTTTCCGTTGAAAGTCCATAAAAATTGATGAAGAACATATACGGTTAGGTCAATGGCTGATGTTGATCTGGTACCTGGGTGTAGGTAAGTGTGCATTTGGTTATTAAAGACACATAGTAGATGTATGATTCTAGTAGAGATTCTATAATTTTATCAGTTTGATTGGGGTTCCTAAAGCCCCACATTTTGCTGTGTGCATTAAAATTTCCCATTAGTAGAAATGGGGTGGGAAGTTGGCCACTTAGTCTGTTTTGGAAGAATATAAATAACATAGTTATTGTCCGATGACTTGAAGCATTTGCTGCTATGGCCTGTAGGTTTGTATTTAATTGTAGTTTTTTTATGGGGTACTGATTCTTTAAGCAATATTGAAGTACCCCCACTTGGCATATCCTCTATTGTTGATAAATTTATTTTGTGGTAAGTTTCATATCCTTTAAAGGAGATACTGTCAGTTTCTTTGAGAAATATCTCCTGTAAGCAAACTAATGAAGTGTTTGATTTCCTCATAGTTTGGTTTAACACTTCTACAGTTCCATTGTATGATGCTCGTGTTCCGTTTGTCCATTTTAGTGGTAATTATTTTTATTTTTGTGAGTGGATTTTAGGGATGACTTTTTGTATTAAGTCTCCATATTTCCTTTCCATTGCAAGATTTTTGTTTTGTTAAGTTATGACATCTTGTTTATTATGTGTTATGTTATTATATGAAGGTGTAGAATTCATTTGGATTTCCATTTGTTCAAGTTTTTTAGACTTCTCCTTTGTCCTTGTTTGGCTATTTTGGGTTGTTTTTGGTTATTGTCTTGTCTTTGAGATAGGTCTATGTTTTTTTGTTTTTTTCTCTGACTGATTTAATTGTGTTCGTTTTGTTAGGTTATTTCCTAAATTTTCATTTGTTGGTGTTTTGGTGATTTTTGCCTCATTTTGTATAGAGAAAGAGGTTTCTATGAATTTTCTTGCCTCTGGGAATGTAACGTTTTGAGTAATTTTCATTCTTATAATTTATTTTCTTTTTCCCAGGCCTTGCATACTTTAAAAATCAACTCTGTGATCTCCATTGGAGTTGATACATTTTGGTTCATTTTCACATGTTGCATCATCATGATATGATTCTATTTTCCCACATGTTGAATATTACTCCTTTCGATGGCCATGTACTTTGACATTTGTGGCATATTCTCAGATTTGGAATATATTTATCTTCTTTTTTTTTTTTTTAAGCTTATCACCCCAAGCAAGGCTGGAGGCCACTAGCACGCAAGGGGTTACAGAAGGTTTGGAGGAAGAGCAGATAGGAGTGGTAAAGGAGAGGATGTGGAGAAAGAGAAAGACAGTGGATTGATCAAGGCAAGGGGGTTACAGAAGATTTGGAGCGAGAGCAGATAAGAATGAAAGGTGAAAGGATGTGGAGAAGGGAAGTGGATAGATCAAGGCAACTGGAGATGTCGATTGACGTTAACAACTTAAATAGTTGGAGATTGTATTTGTCAGGGAAACAGGAATAAGGAAGGGAGTTCCACAGGCGAGATGTGCGAGACATGAAGCTATTGGAGTAGAAGAGACATCTACATCTAACAGTTTCAACGGTGAAGGGGTGGGAACGGGATGCCAGCCTCGTAGGACGTTTAAATTCATGAGGCCTAGGAACCAGCGAAAGCAGCTCCTCGGAGCAATTACCGTGAAAGTATTTGTAAAAAAGACAGAGCGAGGCAACGTCGCATCTGTGAGAGAGCGACTGCAGACGAGATGACAGATCAGGGCCAATTACATTGCATATCCGTCTCTGGATCTTATAAAGAACCCTGAGGCAAACAGCAGGGGTTCCAGACCATATATGGCAGCAATACTCCATGCAAGGGCAAATGGTCGATTTATAGATTTGGAGGATCGATTCTGGGGAGAAAAATTTCCTGGCTCGGCACAGGGAGCCAACTTTCCTTGCGGTGGATGATGCAATTGACTCGATGTATTTGTTCCATCTCAGATCAGCGGCCAGCATGAGACCGAGCAGCCGCAGGACTTTGGCTATTAAATATCCAATTTTAATTTTAGATGGTGGTGTCAAAGTATTGAAACTTAATATGCATGTCTTCGTATTTATTATCTGATTTTGTTTTTTAATTGTTATCATTTTGACCTCATTGACATTTTGTTTTGTTTTTTAACTTGTCTTTAATCTCTTCTATCATGCAAAGTGACAGATCTCCATTACAAACTACATCTATGGAGCTGTTTAGTCTTTCATGTGGGTATGCTTTTATACTAATGTCATGAAATTTTTTCGTCCTTAAAAGTATGCTCACATGGTTTTTACTTTGTATTTCTACCAGGATGGTTCCATTTTTTAAGTTATTTACTGACTTAGTATTAACCATCGAGGATATAGCCCTCTGTATCAGGAATGGTAATAATTTACTTAGTGGTACCTCCTCTCTCGATTCAAGTATTATGAATCTAGGAAACAGTACCTCAACCTACTCTTGATCAGAACCTGACCCCATGAGTCTTTTAGCTTAGGTTTTTCTTTCTGTATTCATATAATGTAACTAATTTTCACTGATTGCATAACAAAATCTCATAGCTTCAGCTAAGTTTTTAGTATTTCTAGTAAAAACTGATATTAATAGAAAATTTTCAAGTTCATTTTTTTTTTTTTTCTTTTAAGCGTATCACCCAAAGCAAGGCTGGAGGCCACTATCACGCATGGGGTTACAGAAGGGATGGAGGAAGAGCAGATAGGAGTGGTAAAGGAGAGGATGTGGAGAAAGAGAAAGATGGAGGGTCGATCAAGGCAAGGGGTTACAGAAGATTTGGAGTGAGAGCAGATAGGAATGAAAGATGAAAGGATGTGGAGAAGGGCAGTGGATAGATCAAGGCAACTGGAGATGATAATTGACGCTACACTTAAACCGTTGGAGATTGTATTTGTCAGGGAAACAGTAATAGGGAAGGGAGTTCCATAGGCGAGATGTGCGAGACATGAAGCTATTAGAGTAGAAGAGACGTCTACATCTAACAGTTTCAATGGTGAAGGGGTGGGAACGGGATGCCAACCTCGTAGGATGTTTAAATTCACGAGGCCTAGGGACAAGTGAAAGCAACTCCTCGGAGCAATTACCGTGAAAGTACTTGTAGAAAAGGCAGAGCGAGGCAACATCGCGTCTGTGAGAGAGCAACTGCAGACGAGATGACAGATTTAAAAAATATATTCATTTCGCTTGCTTGACTATGATGCTCATATCCCAGTTGGGACAGTTTCTGATAAGTTCAAATTCATCTTTTAAATATACTATAAGCAAAAAGTTTGAGGACAACCTGAATTTTTTTAAAATAGAACTTTGTATTCGCTTTTATTTTGACAAAAATAAGCACAACTATAAAAATTATCACACAACAGCATCATATTTTGTTTTTGTCAATAAAACCACCATCTACCTTAATTACTGCTTTACAAATTCTTGGCATTCTTTCTAACATTTAAAAAAAATAAAAAAATAACAACAGGTGGTAGACCATTCCAAGCATTCTTCAAGCACTGAAAAAGTCACTCTCACTCTTTGGGTATTCTATTATAACTTTCCTATCTATTAATTCCATTCTAATTCAATGGGAGAGAGGTCAGGAGATTGAGACTGCCAAATCATAATTTTCAAAATTTTTTTTTTTTGACTCAATGAGTATTTTGAATACTTGCTATGTTAAAAGGTGAATTCTTTTTTCCAGTTATCTATGAACCTGATTGTATAGTATGTATTTTCAAATTCAAATGATATTGTTCTTTTTTCATGATTCCCTTGATCTGAATGAAATTTCCAGCCCTTTTGGTAATCTCACAATGTTTACGAAAGGGTTAATGATGAAAACAAAGTCCAATGTTTTTCATACAAAATATTCATAATTTATCAAAATGTATTGTGGACAGACAAATCCAAATTTGAACTTATTGGTAGAAAGGGGTGCCCAGAGAAAGACTGAAAAATAAAAGCAAATACACTGTAGTTAGTGAAATTTTACCATTTACTTTAAAAAAATGAAAAAATGTCATTTTAAGGTGTTTTTTGAAGAAATACATGGTACCACCAAATGTTTTGCCTGTAGTGAATATACTGAAAGTTTTAACAACATCAGTTCAAACATTGATCTTCATAGTAAAATATTACATTGTGTATTCAAATCCCCTTTTATAAGATAAAATGTTTATTATTTTGTCAACAAGGTCTTATTTCCTTTGTAAGCTGTGTCACAATCACATGTGTTTATAATTGCTCTCTACAAGAACATTTTTCATATTTCTTTTCACTGAGATCCAACACGATTTACTTAATTATTAAACTTATAATCCATATAAGTGATTCATGGGATTTAGAGTGACTCACATCAATGAGGAAACTAAATGTTTATAGTTCAGTAAGGGAAATTACTAGTGCAGCTGAGATAAAAGAAGGAATTAAAAAGGAGGTAATGTGAGACTTAGTTTGTCCCATTCTCATTTCATGGAAAATCTCATTTTTAACCAATAGAAAAAGAAAAAAATGGAATATAGAAGAATAATGAACAAGATTTAAGTATTATAGATAATAAAAACATTTTGAAGTCATTAAATAATGTGTCACAGCTTTCCCCTAAAGAAACAAAGGAAATTAATTGAAAAAAAAAATAATAAATAAAAGTAAGCAGACATAAGAAAACAAAAAGAAAGCTGAAAGAATAATAATTTTTTTATAGAAATAAAATTGCTTACAACATATTTTCATGACTGCAAGGACATGACTTTTAAGCAAACTGAAAACTTGAACTTTTTCCAAGTATATAATGTCAAGAAAAATTTTAACTAATTCTTATAGATTAGATTCCAGAGTTGAAGACGATAGCCCTGATGGCATAAAAATATTAAGAAATAACAATGTAAAAAAAATTAACCAAAATTAAAGATGGTGTCAGAAACAGGATAATTAATATTATGAATGATTCTGGCTTTACTGGTTATGTTATGTTAAATTATGTTATATTATGTTAATACAAGAAAAACAATATCAACATACAAAACTAAAATTAAAGCAAGATTTTATATTTAATTACAAAGAGTTCCAGTATTTTGACTGTCTAGTTATGATTCAGAATAGTGCAGTTGAATCTAAAATATAATTTTGCATTTAGGTCAAGATGAAAAAAACGAAGGTCGGAAAAATAAAATTCATCTGCCAGTAGATGGAAATATTGCAAAGCTGAAAGCAAAAATGAAAAATCGTTGGCAAAATCCTGGCAAGATTTACTGAGCAGTGAGCAAAGGGGATTTAAAATCTGACGTTTTAATATTGACAGGGATTAGAGCACCAATTTCTCAAAGAAATGAAATAGAAGAGATAGAATTGCAAATGAAAAGTACATGCAAAGAACATTTCCTACATAGTTTGATTTCCTCTTTTGTCTTTTTGGAATTCCCCTTGTTTATATGGCATATTTTAGTCTGATATTTACACTCATCATTTACCACAGCACAACAAAGACTTAAATTTGACATATCAATAGGGTATTTTCAGTGGTATGCTTACTCTGTTCACCTTTCATCGTGAGTATTTCATTTTTTTCTTTCCTAAACTTTTCTATTTATTTTATTATTTATTTATTATTTTTTTACTCCTTATGAAATTAAATTTTTTGTCTGTATATATTTAAATGCCATGTCCTTTCAATATACAGGCAATCGTGATGCATAACGCATTCGTCTTCTTTATTATCTATGA
>OZ038479.1:80375954-80405954 GCA_964036315.1 Acanthosepion esculentum | reverse complement strand
TCAACTGGTTTTAGTCATTCTCAAGGGAGAAAGAAATGAAATTCAAAGTTTGTTTACTTATTGTTTGAATCTTTGGCATAATATTAAATGAAATGAGCATGATTTTTTTTCCCAGTTTCATAACACAGTAGCATCATGTAGCCATGACACAATGTGGAATCTGAGAATTTAAATACATGTTATAATGCCTATTCTACAATTGTAAGTGATTTTGTTAATTGCTGCTTGTGTTGACTTAATATGGATAAATTCTAAAATTCATAATTTATTAACAATTTTCGAGTTATTTTGTTATTATACAAGGATTTGTCTCATTACTGAAATTATATATATATATATATATTTTTCAATTGGACAAGGTCCGACAATTTATTTAAAGACATTTTTATGACGGTTCCGTATAGGATACAGGTTCGATTCCTGTCGGAGAACGAAAATTTTCTATGAAAATTTCTCGGACATTCAGGCCGGTAAATGTTATTTAATACTGTTTATTATAAAACAGAGCATTTGCTTAAATACTTGTATCTATAAAAAGAACGTTAAACATATCATAAAAATGTCTTTAAATATATATATATATATATATATATGTGTAATTTGGCAGCAACGTTTCTTTCAAACATGTAGTGTTGAATGTTAAAGAATATAAATATATTGTTATACATGCACCAGAGGGTGTGAAGAATGCATAGATAAATAACGTGTATACATATGTAATTTTATCTGATTGCATACTGATAATCATATTCATATGAATGTGAAAATGTTAAATGCAGAAATTATTTTCAATATTTCATTACTTAAAGATGACACTGAACAATGTAGAGATTAAGATTTTGAATACCGAGACATATTTTAAAACAAAAATTACCAACACTTTGTTTTTTTTTCTATTTTGAAGACATGAAATAATTTTTTTTTACTAACACCTAATACACTTATCAATATTCCTGACGTCAAACATTTAAAGCATTTTTTCATTCATTGTAATATGAGATTATCAAATAAAAAAAAATATTTGAACAAATTTTTACTAAAAACTTCAATTTCATAATTTTTCGCATTGATCATCAAATGCAAAAAAGTTACTTATGCAGAAAAATCCAATAATTTTTTTTTTATATGATAATTCAATCTTCCAAAATCAATTTTTTTTAATAAATATGTTTATATTTTACATCATTTGTTCATTAGTTTATTTAACTTCTACCATCATTTTTATCATTTAAGCAGATATGAATTTACACGTAATAGAACATAACACTATTTGAAAATCATACAGATTTTGTTTTCTTCCTCATTTCTTTCCTATCAATTTATCTAATTTATTTATTTATTTTTTTAAATCAGTATCACCCCAAGTACAGTCAAGGCAGTACAGTCACTAAAATGCAGGGGTTACAGGGTGTAGTGGAATTAGGAACAGAAACATTAGTAATGAGCAGAAAAAGAAAACAGTAATCAGGACAATAGATAGCGACTGACTTAGCATTTAAATTTTTGCAGATTAAAGTTGGCTGAAAAGCATGGAGACAGAATGGAATTCCACAAGCGAGAAGTGTGAAAAAAGAAACTGTTAGCATAGAAGTTACAGCTACATCCAGCCAGCTCACCTGTAAATTGATGAGATCTCACCACTAGTCTAGTACTGCACTTAAATTCATACAGTTTATGTACCATAGCAAAGAGCTCATCCGAACAATTATCATAAAAGTATTTCTAAAAAAAAAAATTAATTAAAAAATAGGGCAGAGAGAGGCAACCTTACTGTAGTGGGCAAGTGACTGAACCTGAGCTATCAGATCAGGATGAATAATATTACTGATTATTCCTTGGATTTAATCAAGGAGCTCCAGGTAAATAGCAGGGGCACCGGGCCAGGAATATTCTAAGCATGGGTAAATGGTAGACGTATAGATATGCAAGACAAATTCCAGAGAGAAAAAGTGTCTCACACAACACAATGAACTGAATTTCTTACCAGCTGACCATACAATGAATTCAATATAGTCTTTCCACTTCATGTCAGCTGAGAACATTAGCCCGAGAAGGCATGAGTCATTTTCCTGTAGGATAGCATCAGCCATGCTGATGGAAGGTAGCAGGAGGTCCCTCAGATGATTAATGGAGAGAAGTTTAGTTTTGGAGGCATTAAAATTAACAAGCCACCTTTTTCTCCAATTAACGATGGTCTTGAGGACATTTTGTACATCAGCTGCCATTTTGACCTTGTTAGACTGATCAGTCTATCGAAACAGTAAATGTAAATGGTAGTGCCATCAGAGAAAAAGAAAAAGACCTTCATCAAACTTCTTATGAGAGGAAAAATAGTTACAGGAAGACTGTGTTGCAACAATGAAATAGGAAAAGTGTTTTTTTTTCCTACTGTTTACTTCATATGTCATTTTTCATCACCTGAAAATGTTTTCTTTATTTTAAATAACTTAATCAACACTCAGTCAGATTTTAGCTTACAAGTCAATGTTTTCAAAACAGTTACCAAACAACTGAAACTGTTAAAATGTTCAGGATATAGTTATTCATGATCAGTATGTAATTTGACTTTCAGTAAATAGCCAATATTCTTGCTAAAAGTATTGGTAATAACTACTTTTAGCTGGTGATAGATTTTATTATGCCATCAAACCAAGTGCAACATATTTTATTTATAAGTAAATTCAAAAGATTACAGAAATATTCTATGTAACAGAAGAAATTATTTTACACATACATCAGTGATTTTACATCACCCTTGATTCCAGAAAAGTGCCAATATTATCCATTTCACCAGACCAACAGAAGTCATATAATATACCTCTAACTCATTAATTATTCATCTCTTATCTCTAAAGCATAATCAACTATTAGAAGTTATATTAAACTCCTAGTGTACCTGTGCCATCCAAAATTATAGCAATTATTAGAATGGTTTGTTATTCGTACCAACTTCTGGCATGTGGAATGGTATTCGTACCAACTTCTGCCATGTAGCCTTCTTGGCCTCACATTTTCAACTCACTTGAAGTAGAATAACTACATTGAATCAATAGCTGCATCTACTGCAAGGAAAGATGGTTTTTCTCAACCGAGTTTATCTGGCAAATTTACAAATCTACCCTTCGTCTGTGCAATGAATACTGTTGCCATATCCGGACTGGTGCCCCTGCTATTCATCTTGAGATTCTTGACAAAATCCAAAGAAAAATCTTCAACATAATCGATCCTGACTTGGCATCTCAACTTCAGTCATTTTTTCACAGGCGTGATGTGGCTTCCCTCTGTCTTTTCTACAAATATCTTCATGGCAACTGTTGACAAGCTTTTTTTCCTCCTGGTGCCCTGAAGACGTGAATTTAAGCATACTAATAGATTGCTGTCTAGGTTCCAGCCTTTTACTGTTGAAATACTTAAATGTAACTGCTACTTCTATATTCCAACAGTTTCTTTCCTCATAATTTCTGAAAATGGAACTCCCTTCCGCTTACTTGCTTCCCTGATAACTACAATCTTCAAAAATTTAAATGCAGTGTCAACCACCATCTTCTGTCAACTGTTGAACCCCATTCATCTTTTATCCTTTCCTCGATCACCCCCTATATTCAGTGTTTTCTCTCACTTTCACTCTCTGTAAAGCCCCGTGTACTAGTGGCAACCCCCCCCCCTTGCTTGGAGAGGAAAATGATTAAAAAGAAAAACAACTGAAATGCAATGAAACAGACTTGAAACAATGTCCTGAGATTAATTAAAGCAGAGATAAAAAAAAATATTCACAACTAAAATAGAAGAATTTCATTAATCCACTCCCATTACATTTTTTTTTAGATGTTCAATGGTATTTATAATTTATTGGTTACTCCTTTCTTGCTTTTTGCTCAATATTAAATGTTAAAAATTTTATGCATTTAATATAACAGTAGAATGGAAGTATCTCTTGAAAGAAAAAGATTAGCAACAGAATGACAGAGATGGTTATGACAAAACCTATTTCAAAAGCAAGTTGAGGCAAGACTATCACTTAATAGACAAAGGTATCTGAGTGCCTGACATGAAAGGCTTGAACAAATAAGACTGCTATCTAAGATATGGAGGCATAAAGGAACTGATTAATTAAGCAGTTCAATTTGCTGGAGAACTATTGCAATTTCATCTAAAAGCTGATATTTTATTTGCATAAATTATTTTTAAATAACTAAGAGAAGTAATCACTCATAAATTTGCTAACTTAAGTTGATTTACCTCCCTTCCCACTACAGATTGGACAGGAAATATATCAATAAATACACATTGATAATTATTATATATGTTGATGATACTGTAGTCGGCCAATGAAATCCAAGTGCTTGCTTGTAATTTTGACCATATTAAAAGGTGTTAAAGTATCAGACAAAAAAAAAAATCTGTGATGCACCTTTATTATTTTACAATATTTTTAGTGGATACCCCTGTTTGAAATAGACATCCCTTTTTTTTTAGGGGCTGGGGCATATATTTTTAAAAAGCATACTTCTGTTGGCTTGCACATTCAAGAAAATATGCTTTCCAGCAGGCTTTTAACCTGTATCCACCTTTGTAGGAAAAACTAACATTTGATATGGCCTGCTTTAGACTGTTCAGTCACAGAGACAGACAAGGCACAACAAGATCAAACAGTGGTTTCTCCTACAAAGAGGCTTGAACCAGGCTTGTGTTTTCATTAGAATTATTTAAATTAACTTGTTGAAGTTCAATTTTATTATGCAACTTGGAGATCATCCGTCATATCGTAAATAACAATATCATAGATAATGAGTCTAAAATTTCCGTTACATGAAAATTGATATGGGGTGTAAGAAAATTATAACTTCAAAGATGACAAGATATTACTAAGACGTGGGAACATAATGTTCAAAAAAGTTGAATAGCGATCACATATCAATCAAAAATGAAACTGAATATGTTGGCAAGATCAAAAACAGAGAAAATTGGCTTCTAAGAAAGTCACAAGCAAAAAAAGGAAAAGATTTGAGAAAAAAATGCAAGTAAAAAAAAGAAAAGTTATTGTGAATATAAATCGAGTGAAATGATGCAAAATATTATGAACACTGGTGAGAAAAAAGAAATTAAAAACAAAGTTTAAGTAAATGTCAGAGACAGTAAGATGTAATTTAAGCCAGCAATTAAATGAAAAACTCATGTCACAACAGTAAATTTTCAATAATGAACAGAGACTTAACATTATGGCTCAGTTTTCCGGACTACAATTTGGATCCTTCATGAAAATAGTCAATCAACAATGTATCTGTCGGATAGCAGATTACGGTTTTGGGCTAATTTTATAAATAGTAAAATATAGAATAACATTGAACAGTTTTACTTCTTGTTTATAAGCATAAGTTTTGCTTCATGAACCAAAAACACCAAGACATAGTTGAAGTTTTTTACTCTCATGTTCATTGTGAGTTTTCTTGCTTCCAAGATTATCATTTTCATACTAACTGCAACCCAAAAGATTTCTGTGTTCCATTATCCATGTACACAAGTCTCTCTCTAACTGCAGCCATTTTGCTGGTACTTGATGTAAATTGTGATTTGTCTTGTTTCCAACTTCCCTCAATCCTTCTTGTTTCCTGCACTGCCAAATCATTTACTCCTAAATGTCTTTCTGCTGCTCTGTTACCATATTCTTTGGCATATCATACAACTTGTAGCTTGTATGCGATAGTATAAGTAAATCGTTTTGATGAACTCATCATGGGCAATAATTTCCAGGACAAAAAAAGCTTGTGATACATGTGACAGCCTGGTGGTAACTGATATTTTCACGACACAACAGTGTGAGCAGATCTAAACCAAGATCAAGATCAGAAAGGATCCCACCATTGCTAGTAAACAGAGCATGTATAAGCTTGTGGCTTGGCTCCAGGAAAGTTTGTAGTGTTGGAAATAATTTTAACAGCCAAGTACTGAGGTTACATCATATAAAAGGCTGAATTAGATAGCTAATATAATAGTGTAACAAGATATAACTCCATGTACCAATTAGGTGACTGTCCAAACTTACTTTGCCTGGCTGTTGCTTACACTCGTCTTGGAAGATGCACATGTATTTTTCAGGGTGTTGTTTTTTTTTTTTGTTTTTGTTTTTTTTTTTTTTTTAGGAAAAAGTGAGTCTTGTAAGCTGGAAAATATGGTAATCAATAAGGTAACTGTAGGGAGGTAGATTAATGTTTTGGACTAATTTTATACATAAAATTAAAGGCTCCCTAAAAAGAATTATTTTCAATATATTCATGCAAGTATATTCCTTCACATTCTACAAAGCTGACTACTGTTTCTTTTGTGTTTTGTTTTTTTTCATCCAAATTTACTAATATCTACAAAGGACAGGGAATTATGAAGAGACATGATTGCCAATATCAGCAACTAGAAGAAAGTGATGGTCCTTCTATGTTCCAGTAAGGGATGACAGGTTTCATATTCCATCACAAACATAGCAAGGATTTCTACGGACAATGTCCAAGTTTTGGTGTTTTTTTTTTTTTGTTTCTCATTTTGCGATGACCATTCTTTCTTGTTTTCTGTTGATATGTAAAACTTATCTGTTTATCATTTGCAACAATGCAATACAAAAATGAAATGTCATTCCGGGCTAAAATACTGTGTTGCTAATGGCGGAACATTATATTTTGTTCAAACTACTAATGAGAAAAACTGTGGTAAGAGAACTGAAGAAAAAAAGCAAATAAAGAAAAAAATGACTTAGCACCAGCATAGAGACTTTGCACATGCATTGAATGCAAAGAAATCCAGAGGAGAAAAAAAAAAAAAAAAAGATATGGCCATTCCTAAGGCAAATGTTTAAGAATGTTACATTGTCACAAATACAAGATTTTGCTGGTAACATACAAATTTCCGACCTTTGAAAAGAATATAAAAATTGCATTAGCAATAGGAGAAAGTGGAATTGTTTTAGATCCTGCAGTTGCGACATAGTTGTGGGTTTTCTGCGATGCATGAATGGTATGGGTACAAGATTGATAAGAGAACAAGATGACAAAGATGAGATTTATTGTTGCCAAAACAAACGTCAAAGAACTGATGAGAAAGTGAAATTTATTCTCTTACAAGTGAACACAAACTACAGAAAACAAATTTCTTTTTTTTTTTTTTTGCAAGATTTCACAACTAAACTATGAAATTCACTGTAAATAACACACCGATGCAGTTTCCTATCATTCAAACTTTGCTTTGTCATGACTGGTTGACTCATAATTTATATCATACTCCCTAAAAATTTTACCAACATCAGTTGGTTAATATCAGTTTTATTGTGAAAATATTGCCTATCATAATAAAATCTAACATCAGGCATATATTTCTGTGCTTTGATAACACTTTTACCAGAGCATCGACACTAAACTTTCATTTTTAAGCTAAGTGTAGAGTACAGAAATGGTGAACTGATTTCAGGCAGACAGATGATGAGTAATGTCTTGATCCTAGGCGGAAGTGCCAATCCATATATGAACCTATTATTTTTTGTGGGTACTCTGCTAGCAACTATAGCATCATTCAACCTTTGTGAATGCTATAGAGCGAAGGATAGAAAAGTGGTCTCATGAGATTATTACAAGTGTGCTAATGAGTTCAATTGTTACTGTGGACTTGTGCCAGTTTAAAATCACCTTAGCAAATATCTATGATCATGTAGACTCATCTAGTTATGTGCTTATACAGTAGTTCAGTTTTGAATGAGTGTGAGAGGAAGGATAAAAGTATGTTTCAGGATGGATGTCTTTTAATATACTTTCTACAATAATCTATATTCCAAGTGTAGAATTCATTTGATATGGAATGGGACAGCAGACAGAAAATCTATTCGACAATATAGACATGTCTCTTCAGATAAAATTGACAAGAGCAGCTGTTGTACAATTTACACACTATCTCTCCTTACTTCTTTATTTTCTTGGGATATTCTGCTATCAATTGGCTAATTTTTTTCTCTTCATTTTCACCCCACTTCTTCTCTATCATCCTCATATATTTCTCTTAAACTTTCTTTTTATCCAGATCCAATGATGAACCAAATTATGGCTTCATCTCTACTTTTTAATATCAACTATTAAACATCATCAGCATTGATATGTTGAGGTATCTGCACCCACATTTGCATGCATGTATGGCCCTCCCATTGCACAAGAGGGAGGGATCGATGCTCACACCGAGGCCAGCGCGACCAACAGTTGTGGGGGCTGTGGGCAATTTTTGTGCTTGCCCGGGTGCACGCGCTCGGGTCCCCACTTTAAAAAGACCTTGTGTCACATCTCATTCTCATGGGGGAATGAGTAAACACCGCATGTATGTATGTATGTATGTATGTATGTACGTATCTACGTATGTATGTACTTACGTATGTATGTATGTATGTATGTATGATCATTTTACTTATATAATAGGAACCAATGTATAATTTCCAGTGTTTGGAGCAGCTAAATTCCTTCCACTTTTTATCTGGTTTGAATTGAATAAATTAATTTAATTAATTGTAGTTTTCATTATGTCTAGAAATATAAAATTTTAACATGGACACAATCACACAAAAATGCAAGAAGAAACGTGTTCATATTATGGTAAAAACACACTCTTTCACACACACACTCACATTCCAGCAGTTAATGATTATTTCTTTGCAGTCGTGTAAGAGAGGTAGACATTATAATGGCTTCCACATACAGCATGTAAAAGAACTAAAGACGTTTCAAATATTTGTGAGGCAGACGAAAAAGTAATTTATATCTATATAATTTTTTTTTAAACAAATGCAGTTTTAAACTCTTTGCTACACATTAGTTATTTTAGATGAAAGATATAATTTACAGTCATAACATTTCAAATACACTGGCGTGTGCCCTGTACAAATATATTGTTTTCATGTAGAATAAGCACCCCTAACTTTGAGGCTTAAAAATCTGTAAAAAGAAAAGAAAGTATGTACAATATGTGAATAATTACAGTCTGTAATTATGTAGTTGTGTGTGTATATATATATATATATATATATGTATGTATCTATTTCCCACTACTCTGGTATTTTGTGGACACCTTTGTTTGAGTAGACACTGTTTTTTTTTGTTTTTTTAATCAATGCTGCTTACAACTACCAGTCTAAGCAACTGACAGACTTAATAAAGAAAATGTGTTCTCTGGCAGGGTTCAAACGTTATATATATATAGATAGATAGATAGATAGATAGATAGAGATCTGCATACACAGGATTTGTGTAAAATTATTGGACCAGCAATCATTTTTTTTTTAATGTAATTTCTTATTGTCATACAAAGAAACAAATTCTGTGGTTCTTAACATCAGTTGTCACACTTTCAACTACTTCTTCATCATCAGGAATAACAAAATGGAATGACAAAAGACTAGATGATCAACTCTAACTGAGCTTATATTGGTGTTTCTGTTAAACAATGTTATGGTTTAAAAATTTTATATATATATATATATATATATATATATATATATATATGTGTGTGTGTGTGTGTATATTTTATATATATATATATATGTGTGTGTGTGTGTGTATATTTTATATATATATATATGTGTGTGTGTGGGTGTGTGTATATTTTATATATATATATATGTGTGTGTGTGTGTGTGTATATTTTATATATATATATATGTGTGTGTGTGTGTGTGTGTGTGTGTATATTTTACATGTGTGTGCGTATATATATATATTGTGTTTGTGTATATATATTTATATTATGTGTGTGTGTGTGTGTGTGTGTGTATATATATATATAAAATAGGACATATATAATGTTATGGTTTATATATATTCAAGACATTATATATATATATATATATATATATATATATGTATATATATAAATAAAATAAGACATATATAATGTTATGGTTTATATATATTCAAGACATATATATATATATATATATATATATGTATAACAAAGAACAATGGTTAAAAAATAATTCAAGTGACCAATTTGATATTACAATGGTATTGTCAGACTGCTGAGTCTTCTGACATCATAAGAAGGTTTGTAAGTATAAAAAAATTTATTAAAAATCTTTTAATTCCTTATAAATAACTTCTGTGTTGAGTCTGAGGCCCTGTTGGAAGATGAATTCAGGCATAATGTTACCATCATTACATTACCATAATGTTAACATCATCTTAAAGAGGCTGCTAAGTTAATTAAATATTTTTTATATATATTGAACCTTAAATACAATACATATATTGAATGGGCAAAAAACATGGCAATATTAACATTGAAAAATCAAAGAATTAAGTATATGTGGACCATTATATATTAATAAAATAATGGATATGTAATTGTAATGCATAGATTTTTTATGAAAAAATCTTTCAACATTATACAATGCCTACAAATTACTGTTAATTCATTTCTCTGATTTAGGAGAACATTATTTTTAGGAAACTTTATAATATGCAGCTTTTTATCTAAACAGAGGGGACATGGGTCATTTAAGGAAACATGGAAATTTTTGTATAGTGAAGTAAAAATATTTTAATATAATTAAATAAATAAATATATGCAGGGTGTCCATAAAGTTTGTGTGCACTTTAAAAAATTTATAACTTTATTTGTATTTGCAATAGAAATAATCTGCAAAAAATGTTATAAAGTTTAATATACCTAGTTTTAAGTATAGCTAAAATAACTAATGTGATTTCAGGCATTACTGTAAATCAGTTGGCAAATTTTTTCCATGAACTGCAAAATTGTATTACCCTTTGTATTGCTAATGATGGAGGACATGTGGAAACTTAAATAAAATTTCAATGAAACCTTAAAAAATATAGATTTACTTCTTTCTAATTCTTTTTACAAATTATTTCTATCACAAATACAAATAAAGTTATAAATTTTTTAAAGTGCATCTGAACTTTATGGACGCCCAGTGTGTGTGTGTGTGTGTGTGTGTATATATATATATATTTGTCATCCACAGACACTGTTTCGCTGTTTCACAGCTCATCAGTGTGGCTAGACGTCCGGTTGCCTCTAGCTAGGATCGAAAAACCGACTGAATTTGCGTCAGTCGGAACTTCTACCACTAAGCCGTTGGCGCACGGCAGGAATGAAGGTGAATTTTAGCATGTTCATTTTTAGATTTAGATAAACACACAGTGACTGTCAGTGACTCAATTCTACCGAAGAGTCGTGCAATATTAGCTTAAATAGTCACTGTTTACAAACCCACACCTCAAACCAAAGAGCTCAACCGAAATTAATTTTTCAGGAGCCAATATATATATATATATATATATATATATATATATATATATATATCTATGTGTGTGTGTGTGTGTGTGTGTATTTATTTATATGTATATATCAACAACATTAAAACTGCAATGTTCATGAAGCTATACTTGAAGACACATATTGCTGTAATGCATTTGATCTGCATTGGGTACCCCAATACTGGGGCTTTGTGATCTATACACTATTTCATCAATATCAGTAATTAATAAAATTATTTACAGATTAGTTTTAAAAATGCCATAACTATTTCTGTTTTAGAACTTACAGTTGGTCCTTTGTATAAATACAGTTTTTCCAGTTTCATTAATTTCCATTTTTGTTATTGCCATCAAGATTGAAACAAAAAGTAAATTTTTACTGTTAATTATGTGTTTTTTTTTTTTAATGACTGTGTATGGGTGGTGGGTGTTGGTAAACTGGAATTGGAACTGAAATCCAATTATTTGCTCAGTAAATTTATGATTCCAGTTTTGGTGAAGATTAACTGGAAATAGTGGATTGATGGCTAATAATATAGCTGTCTCATATTTCTATAATAATTGAATTAGTAAAATAATGCAGACAATGAAATTAGAAAAAAAAAAGAATAGACGATAAAATCGAAATAAATATCTACATACATACGTATACTTAGTTTTATATATATATATATATATATATATATATATATATATATATATATATATATATATATATATATACATACATACATACATATACACACACACACACACACATATATATATACACATACATACAAAGAAAAGCTCACAAAAACATCTGATTGGGAGTAAAAAAAATTGTATAAGATCAAACATAGATTAAGTTGTTTTTAGAGTGAGATTATAATTTAATTAAACATATGGTAATTTCAATAGCAATTAGTATTCTACTTTTTATGTTTGGATAGATTAAAATTAAGTGAAAAGGCATGTGTATGTATAAAAATGTGTATATATGCAAACACACACAGACACACAGGATCATAGTGATATCAGATATTTGCGAACAATAGCAAAATACTAACAAAATCAAAGTAAAAATAATAATGATTTATGATCCATATGAACCATCTATAAATAAAAAGTTATAATGGTCAAATGTATTTAAAAGAAACACACACTACAAAACTCTGCTCACATCACTAAACTCACTAGTTTTACAAAACTAACAATTTGTCACTACCTATCTGATGATGTCTTAAGAAAATTGTAAGATTGGACCATATTTCTTTGATGGAATTTCCTTATCTGAGAAGGATTATGCATAATCCGGAAATGTTGATCACTAAAATTGACACAAAATGCCTGTCTTCAATAACATTTGTGCTAAACAGTTGTTGCCTAAATAAACATCCATATATATATATATATATATATATATATATTATATATGTTTAACGTTCTTTTTATAGATACAAGTATTTTAAGTAAATGCTCTGTTCATAATAAACAGTATTAAATAACATTTACCGGCCTAAATGTCCGAGAAATTTTCATAGAAAGGTTAAGGCATGTCACGCGAAATGACGGTTTCGATTCCTGTCAGAGAACGAAAATTTTCTATGAAAATTTCTCGGACATTCAGGCCAGTAAATGTTATTTAATACTGTTTATTATGAACAGAGCGTTTACTTAAAATACTTGTATCTATAAAAAGAACGTTAAACATATCAAAAATGTCTTTAATATATATATATATATATATATATATATATATATATATATATATCAAGTATGTGGTGCAGTTCAATTTACATTACATGAATCATTCATACAAAAAGCAGATAGTGAAGTTAATGATATAAATGGCAAGAATCACTCTCGCAAACAATTTTTAATAAAATACATTAACCTCGAACCCGTTGATGAATGTTATGATCCCTGTTTATTAATTCCAGTTGTATAAGGTCTTTTTTTACTACAAGCTTTCGATTGTTCATACAATCATCCTCAGGTATAGAAATAGATATGTCTTTTTTGCATCCAGGTAATAACAGGACAACAAAAGTTAAGATGTACTCCGAAATATGTTTATTTTGAAATGTATTTTTGTTAACTGTGAAAATTTTTTTGGAGCATGCAGTCGCAACGCTGATGTTGAATATATATATATATATATATATATATATATATATATATATATATATAATGAGAACAAATAGTCCAATTCTGACATTCGTAGCATTCAGATTAAAAGAGGACTCAATACAAAAGTAGAGCAATATTCTTTATTTTAGAATATTACATCAAGAACATGTTAAAAATGCTACACAAATGCAATCACGTTTTGATGCATATTAACACATCAGGTGTTAGTAAATAAATGGTGAGTAAACAATTTGAAATTTAAAAACAAGCTACATCCTATTTTCACAAGAAAAGAAAAAGAATAAGAAAGAAAAGAGAGGAAATAATTGCAGGGTTTGTTTTGTTTTTATTCAGATCAACCAATCAGAATGGCCTACACAAAGGGGGAAAACAAAAGTTAAGGAGCAATCATATGTTAGAGGTCATGACCCACAGGTTTAGAATCTAAATGTCATATACGGTTCCAGGTGTAAAACAGCTACAGTGTTATACATTAGACAATGTTATTTCCTATGAAAGATAATTTTACAAAATACTTGACAAACTACATTCTCTGTGAGTTAAAAGAAACAGTTCTCATTTTTAAAGTTGCTAAATAAACAAATGGATATAACAAAATTATTGAAACATACAGATCTAACAAAAATAAAGGATATATATATATATATATATATATATATATATATATATATATGGTGATGGGGTGTAGAGTTCTCGTTGTTAATTGTTGCTTGTATCAGAAGGTAGATAAATAGTAGCAGTCCTTCGGGACAGCCGCTAGTTTGGCCTAAAAGTTCAACAAGCGATCAAATTGAGGTCACCATAACATAAACAAAATAACATACGAAAGAGAAGGGTATATCAAAAACACTTTGTATTTAAATGCAACATCAATGAATAGTACAATGTTTCTTGATTTACACGCACAAAGTCCGTTACAAAATGTTCATTCATAGAAGAGAAATCCGATTATTAAAAGAATATAAGTGTCTTTTGTTAATACTTAAGTTCATGACGTGCTGGTCACAGGAGATGAAAGGTGAGGTCAATGGGTTGGTAGGAGTCCTTTGATATCTCCGTTGGTGAAGGAAGGCTGAAGGCATCGGGTTTGACGGGTGAGAAAAGCGTAGCGACATTCACTGACGGTACTTCAAAGCTTTCTGTCTTAGAAGTGAATTTATCGCTCTATTTATGTGTGCCCTTCGGATCAGAGTCAGTCTGCTGAAACAATCTGTTGGGTATGGCGCGGAGCTGTTTAATTGGTGGAAAATTGCTTATCATTCTTTTTATTTCTTTTTAGTTTTCCACCGGAAATTCTGCGTGGAGCCGGGTGCGCAGAGACCAGTATTGGTCATTTGCTGTCTAAACCTCTGAGGGTTAATATCCGGTCCTTCGCTTGCTCCGTGCCACCACATATATATATATATGTGTGTGTGTGTGTGTGTGTGTGTGTGTGTGTGTGTGTGTGTGTATGGTGTTTCATTAAGACAGATCAATCAGCAGCAAATAAATCAGTGTTATTGGTGAAAATTTATTTCTCTCTTGGATCATGTTATTTAAGTCATGGCAATTATGTGTGAAAAATAATATCACCAAAATGTCCGCCAAGGTTTCAGCAGCACGCCTCCACTCGATGGTCAAAGTTTTTGGTGACATCTCTGCATAGTGGCTCCTCGATCTCACCAATATGCCTTATCTCATCTGTCAGCTGCTGAATTGTTGTCGGCATAGACCTTACTTTTGAAATGACCCCAAAGGAAGAAATCACACGATCGTGGTGGCCAATTGACTTGGCTGATTTGAAAGATGATGCGACCTGCGAACTTCTCATTCAAATTCTGTTTGAATGTCCATTTTCATAACAGTCTTCGATAACTTTAACACATTGTTTGATTGTTAATCTTTCCATGGTTGAAATTACCAAAGACTTCAGTTCTTAAATCTGAAAGAAAAAGTAAACAAAATCATCAGACGCTTAAACTTAATTCACATTTAAAATCGGTCCAAGTTATTGGAACACCCTTTATATATATATATATAAGTGAACATTGAAGTCAACACTTAGAGGCGAAGGGCTGTTTCATGCTGGACGCAATCGTCATATACATATATTAATGCATGTTTCCTTAAATAATATAGAAAAGTTTTGTTTATTCATTTTAAGCAAATTCCTTTCATATCATCTGATAAGCTTAATAACATTATCATTGAAATTGTTCTTGTTCCATGTGCCATGTCTAATGGATGTCAGTTATCAGTTATCTCCTATTAATTCCCCTCTCGAAGTTCTCCTTTGCCATGTGTCCTCAAGGACACATGGCACAGTGGATAAAGCCGTTAGTTAGATCCAGTGACAGAACCCAAAGAGTTGTGAGTTCAATACCTGGTTAAGGCGGTGGAGAACTTGGGGAGATAACAGATAACTGACATCCATTAGACATGACACACACGTGGAACTAGAACAATCTAACCCAGCAAGTGAAATAAAGGGTTCAGTTTGACATCCCAACCACCTGAAGAAGGCCAGAGCGTACAACGGCCGAAAAGTTGTGATAAATATGGCAACAAAGACGAGGACAATAGTCTGAATAATGTAAATAGTGTACATAATACCTCATCTCAGAAATATAGACAGATATATAAAATTCGTTGTTTAATCTATAATGTTGAATGTTTTACAATTCAACTTTTTAACAAGAAAAATATCAAGTTGATGTTAAAAATTGATGCAAAACATTGATTTCATTTATGATGGGATGATCTATTATGACATGTCTCTAATTTGTATTTAGATACATTGTATTTATTTTCAAGTTTTCTAGTTGAATTGTTCATCTATGTACCATTATTGTTCATAATTAGGTTACAATAAAATATGTATTTTATATGAATACCCCTTAAGAAATTTGAGATGTATTTGTGTGGAGGGCTCCATATCAGATTCGGGAGGGTGTGCATGAGACTCCTGCTACCAAGCATATTTTTTTCTAAATTACTTCAATTATATTCATCAACAATTGTATTTGTAATGAAATTATCACTTCCATGCCATTATCTTACCACACACCTTGCTATTTGCCAATATATATGCAATTGCACAACACCTGATTTTTCAGAAGAGCATTTGATAGTGATTAATGACTGCACCATGTGAATTTAAACGAGCCTAAGGTAAGATTTATAAATGTTGATCTAGTTTTCATGCTACCGAGAAAAACTTGGAGATAGACCTAACAGCTGTCAATATAGCACTGGCATTTTGGGTTGGAGATCAAATCTTGGTTAATAGAAAGTTTAAGGTAATTGAAGTCTCATCTCTATATATATATTCACAATGATGATTATTATAGGTGTGTCTGCCAGGAAACAGTATTAGGAACATTACTTTTTAATTAATTTTCATTCAAAATCTTTGCATTTGATTATGTTACAGCAACTGTCATATCAGAATTTAAAAACAGAATTAGCATATTTTCATTTATTCATAAGTAGAAAAAAATAAGCAAACTTTGCAGTATATTTTAAGAAAGGTAAAAATGTGACTCAAAAAAACTATTTGCACGGTTTATGGAGAAGTTACTGTAAATGATAGTATATGTCAGAAGTGGTTTGAAAAATTCTGCTTTCTCATTTCACAATGTTCCATATTTCAGTAGAACAGTTTTGATAACAAACACACGAAGATATTACGAGTGAATATTCAATATATTACAATATAGGAGACATACAACAAAAGTTAAAATATCCAAATCAAGCACTGGAAATCATCTACAGTTTGGTTACATGAGTCACTTTTCAATGTAGCTTCTATGTAAGTGAAAAAAAGAATCCATGTTCACTACTTCAAAATGAAAATATTACATTTTTTAAACAAATTCTTATGAGTGATGAAAAGTGAATAATTTACAACAATGCAGAAGGTAAGAGATCACTTTACAACAAAAAAGAGCTACTAATTAATGCAGAAAAAGTCAGTTTTCATCCTAGAAAAGGTTGTGTTTATGGTATGATTGGAAAGGAGTACTTTACTATGAGATCTTTCAAGAGAGCTAAATTATTGAGTTGAATAAGTCCTGCCCCCATTTAGACCAAATGAAGGCAGTAATCAATGAAAGGTGTCTGGAATCATTATAAAGAGCATCGTATTCCTTGATAATAATGCTAGATCACATCTGTTGATGACCAGGCAAAATGTGTTACATTTTAGGTAATAGCTTGATTCTCATCTGATGTTTTTCCAAGATATTGCACATTCTTAGTGCAATTTATCCTGGCCTTCACATAATATTCCATTTCTTGAAAGACTGCAAAAAGTGTCTACAGTATTTCTTAACCAAGAAAGATAAAAGTTATGAGAGGATTGAATTATGAAGACAGAAGAAAACAGAACAAAATTGGAAATCTGTTGCTGAATTAAGTTAAGATTGAAAAAAAAAAAAAAATGACCTGAATGCTTAATCAATTTTGTTTATCTGTCACGTTTACCAATATTTCTTGTGTCTCACTGGACATTTCCCACAACTCCTGAAATCACTACCAGGAAATAAAACAATCATTTTCTATCACTTCTTTTTTTTTCCTTTGATAAAAATTTCCGGGTGCAAGTTAGCTGAGTTTGCTTTTATAAAAAAGGATCTTTGAACCCCAAAGTAAAGAGTATTTTCAGTAAAATTGAAAGAAGAAATTCTATCTTTTTTTTTTTTTTTTTTTTTTTTTTAAGCTTATCACCCCAAGCAAGGCTGGAGGCCACTAGCACGCAAGGGGTTACAGAAGGTTTGGAGGAAGAGCAGATAGGAGTGGTAAAGGAGAGGATGTGGAGAAAGAGAAAGACAGTGGGTCGATCAAGGCAAGGGGGTTACAGAAGATTTGGAGCGAGAGCAGATAGGAATGAAAGGTGAAAGGATGTGGAGAAGGGAAGTGGATAGATCGAGGCAACTGGAGATGTCGATTGACGTTACACTTAAATAGTTGGAGATTGTATTTGTCAGGGAAACAGGAATAGGGAAGGGAGTTCCACAGGCGAGATGTGCGAGACATGAAGCTATTGGAGTAGAAGATACGTCTACATCTAACAGTTTCAATGGTGAAGGGGTGTGAACGGCATGCCAGCCTCGTAGGACGTTTAAATTCATGAGGCCTAGGGACCAGCGAAAGCAGCTCTTCGGAGCAATTACCGTGAAAGTATTTGTCTGGGGATCAAATTAAAAATGAAATATCCAGATGAGGTATTTACACTATTTATATTGTTCAGACTGTTGTCGACATCTGTGTTGCCATATTCGCAATGTTTCAGCTATTGTACTTTCCGGCCTTCTTCAGGTGATTGGAATTTCAAACTGAACCCTTTATTTCCTTGTGAATACGGCAACAAAAATGAGGACAACAGTCTGAACAATGTAAATAGTGTAAATAATTACATTACCTCATCTCAGAAATATAGATAGATATTCAGATGAGATGTCAACCTATTAACAATCACTTGGATTTATGGCACAAAACACATCAATACCAGAAGTTGATTTTTTTCAATAACACAGAAAATCAGCCTTTTTATCTGCATAAGAAATAAAATGTTTCAAGAATAAAGGCAGTCATTTTTATGATTAAGTCCAGTATATTAATGCTCAGCAAGAATATCCAATTATTTAATTTTTCTTTAGAGTATCAAATGGTAATCAATTACCAGAAAAATCAAAGAATATATTTATACAGCTGGAATGCTTGAAAACCAATAACTCTTTCATGTGAAACCAACATTCTCAGAGTCACTCAGACCATTATCAGTCCAGTTCCTTCAGGTTTAACTCCAAGAGATTTGCAATAAGCAATGCCCTACCAAACATACATATTAGCATCTTTCTTTAATGTATGTAAGAAGTAATAAAAAAAACTAGCAATAATTGAGCAGTACTTAAAAGACACAGACAAGAAAATTCTAGAGACAGTGAAACAACAATCTACCTCCATAGATTAAATAAAGAACTCAGTTTGAAATTTTCTGTAGGTAGCCAAAACAAGTCCTAACATAAATAATGTAAATATTAGGTTGGTGCAAAAATAATGTTGTTTTTTGCCGTTCAACTTCATGTGAGAAAACAACATTATTTTTGCACCAACCTAATACCATTCATCCATAGTACCCCTGCTATTTACCTTGATCTCCTTGATAAGATCCAAAGAACCTGCAATATTATTGGTCCTGATCTGGCAGGTTGGCTTCAGTCACTTTCTCACCACCATAAGGTTGCATCTCTGTGTCTTTTCTCTAAATACTTTCATGGTAATTGTTCGGATGAGCTCTTCACTATGGTACCTAGAGTTTTTGAATTTAAGTGCAGTACTAGACTGGCATCTAGATCTTATCAATTTACAGTTGAGCTGGCTAGGTGTAGCTGTAAGTTCTATGCTAGTAGTTTCTTTTCTCCCACACCTCACTTGTGGAACTCCCTTCTTGCTCCATGCTTTCCAGCTAGGTTTAATCTGCAAAAATTTAAATGCAATTTCAATTGCTGTCTGATGTCCTCCTGATTACTCTTTCCTCTCCCGACTCAATGTTTCTGTTCCTAATTTTTCCAGACTCTGTAACCACTTGTGTCTTTGTATGAAATGATTCTGATCAAAAAAAAAAAAAAAAAAAAAAAAGATGTCAGAGATAAATTTTGTATTTTACTATTGTTTTCATGTTGGTTCAAAGACACTAAGTTTCGGCAACATTCTAGCAACTGTCTGCAATTTGTTTGGAGTCCTCATCCTACTCAAGTGCTTTCCAACAGAAGGTAGGATCCATATGTTAACAAAAATTACAACTATATTTTATTTTTTTAACAGGGAAAATGGTGAAAAATTAATTCTTAAATCACAATGACCATATCTGTTATGATGAGAAAAAAAGGAGTTTATCAAAGTCCTTGATTCATTTTAGGGGAAAAAAAAACTGACTTCTTGCTCGTCAGACTGCCAAACAAGACTAAATCAATATTGTTGATATGTGTACAGATGAATGACACATGTGGCTTTAGAAATATGCCCACACAATATTATATTCATGGGTACATAGTTTACTTTCAGTGAACAGCTTGAGTATCACTAGAGAGATAAATATCAGATCAGAGTGTTATATCTGTGCACTATGATGAATATTTTATGGCAATATTCATTTCAAGAAGTTGCTATTTACTGTTAGAATATAATGTAGCTTGATTTATTTTACTGCACCTGGAAATGGTTGAATACAGATTCTTTATAGGTATGAAATGCCATTATCTGACAGAGCTCCCACAATTTTTCAAGATTGCATGGAATCTTCTGACAAACTCTTTCCATTGTGTTCATATTTTCTTGATATTCAAGTCTGAGCTGGCCAATTTTTCAAGGAGGCGACACCTTGTTGTAACATGATTTGTGGCATGGATTTCTGTCATACCATAAAATCTCACCTTCATCAGAGTTTGTTATCAAATAGTCCTTCAGTAGCTGAATATATTTGGCATTACTGTAAATTTTATTCAACCTTCTTGAATCATCACTTTTTACAGATCTTGAAAGCGCCAAACTCATCAGTGATTTTGTCATGTCATACGAGTCGTTCTGTTTACCTCTAAGTCTTCTTACAAATGTTCAATTATTAGAATGCAGCTCCACCCCCTGTTTCATTGCTGAATATGATTTTATCCCAAGCATCTGCATCCCGTAATTTTTGAGCAGTTTAACCGTCTTCAAATATTTTTTGTTTAACACTTGTTTCTTGGCTGAAGTGCACCCTTTGATTGCATGTTCTTAAAAGGACATACCTGATGGTATCTACTGGCCAAGTTGTATTGATTCATCAATTGTCTTGCAGTTTAACATTTGCCATCCTATGCTACAGCCTGACATCGTGTTTGATCCGAAACACTTGTAGTGCCTTGGAACTTTCAGAGAATTTCTGAAATGACATTTCTTGAAAGCTTTCGGCCACATCACATTGAAACATTGGTTCCCCTATTATCGCTAAAGTTAAGCAATGTCGAGTCTGGTCAGTACCTAGATGGGTGACCACTTGAGAATACCAGGTGCTGTAAGCTTGGATGTGTGGGTGATGGAATGGATAATGGTTCAGAATTCTTAATCAGAGGGCCGAGTTCTAATTCTAATTCTAGTTATGTTCAGTTATACACAAACACCCTTAGGAAAGGTACAAATCCACTCCTCCCATCCAGCTGCGGGTTAATTAGTAAGTCTTGGGTGACTAAAACCTTTATTATCTTCAAAATAAATAAAAATATATAGCTAAATAAAAAAATTTCCTAAAACATATTTAAATTTTGGCATTTTAGAGTTTGATATGCCACTAAAAAAAAACAAAAAAAAACGAACCATTTCTATGTAAGGTGCACTTTTTTTTACTAAAAATATCTTAAAATTCACCTGCATCTTATATGTCATATGTAGGTTTAAAATCTGCGATAGTGAGCCAAAATTAGCTACCTGGCAACTCCTATTAGCTCATACTTTAGAGTAACTTTCATATACCTATTGTCATTATTTAAAAGGCTATTATGAGATTAAAAATGTTATCATTGATAATATTCATTATATTAATTTCATCACATTTAATATTAGTTCTTTGTTTCACTAAAATTATATGCAATAAATTCAAATTATATATTTGTAAAATATATTTGTTTCAATAATATTTTTCTTGCAATAACTTCTGGTTGCATTGGCATAAATACAATCAAAATTTTTATATCCTAATTATTCCAATAAGACGTTTACAAGACGCAGGTTGTACAGATCATATAAAGGATATAATAAAGTTGTTTTTTTTAGGCTTGTGTTCTTTTTTTCATATTATTTTTGTTTAATTGTAATCATGTCTTGTTTAACCAAAATAATACCTCATAAATATAGCCTAGGCTGTACCATTTACTAATAATTTTACTAATTACTAATTTTTTCTTGATTTACCCTGCTGAAATTGGTGTGCGTCTTATATGCTGTCAAATATGGTACTTGGTTAATACTTACTGGCTGCTATTTATGGCCATCTTTACTATATCTAAGAAAAATCAAATCCATTTTTTTTTTACATTATTAGAAAAAGAAAACCAAATAGGTCATGTGGCAAAAACTTCTGCAGTTGTTTTTTTTTTGTTTTTTTTTTGGAGAGGAGGGGAGATTTAAAACTTCCTTTTTCATTCACAACCCCTTCTACAAAATTAGGTATGGAAATTATTCCCATAGCAAAAACATTTCTTCTATACCAAATGCAATGCTAAACAACCACTTCTAAGCTGGCACTTAAAAATTTCCAATATTTAATGAAGCAAGATAGATAGTCTGGTAAATTTTTAATGTCCATGTCATTTTACTGGCTATCTCTGTTTCCCACTGATGGTAGCTGAATCCAAAGAAAAAGAGGGATTTTTCTTAGAGTTCTTGTATGACTTCAGTGAAACCGCAGTTTATAGGTTAGACCAGGGGTGGGCAAACTTTTCAGTGCAAGGGCCACATAGTATATTAACACAAAATAATTAATATAAAAAAAGGCTTTTAAAGAAATAAAAAAGGAATTAATTTATATTAATATTTTAAATTATGAATTCTTTTCATTTGGGCCGCATGAATTCTTATGCAGCCTGCAGTTTACCTAGCCCTGGGTTAAACGCTAGTTCTTCAAACAGAAATGGTTTTGGGAGATATTAGACCTTCATCCTTAGCATATGACAAGCCTACTGCAGTTTAGACTTTTGAAATATATTAGTGACACTTACTAAGTCTAGCATGCCAGTGCTAAAATAGCTCCAATACACTTCAGTCAACCATTAGATGAAATAAATGTTTCCAAACTTAAAAGCACAGTTACTGAACTAACTATATTAAATCTGTCGCAGTTAGCTCCTCCTCATTTCCTTAATCTTTCAACAGGGGTCTCTCTCTCTCCCACGAGTATAAATACTGGCTGACCTTTCGCCTCTTCCTCTTTTTACGGCTTACGCACACGTGCGGCCATCTTTCTCGACTCAGGCCGCTACCTCGCGCGTGAGGCGAGGTAAAAAAAACTTTTTTTTTTTTTTTTTTTTTACTTACTCCAATATGTGACCTCTCACACATACAGCGTTTCCCATATTCTGGGAACACGCTAAAAACAATATACGCGCTTGTACGGACACTCAACACACACACACACATAACTTTCCATACAAACACTCTGTAACATTTCATGTCTTCGTGTATTAATGTTTGTTATTAATATATATTTGTTTGCATACATGTATATCGGTCTTGTTTGTTTCTTTGCCTTCTTTGGACTTCATTAAAGTCCAACATTTCTATGTAGCTGGACCGGCCAGCGGGAAATCTTAACCCAGAGATATCTCCTCTCATCCTCATATTCACACCCCGGTCCTCTACAAATCTGTTGCATTACAATAAATAAATAAATAGAAGGCATTACGTACTGGGCGGTCTCTCATATTAAGGCTGCACATTCATATGCTTAAGACCTTAAACTTTTCTCATGTCTCAAATTAATTTGTATCTTTAAATTTGATTATGTCTGTCTTTCTGATAAGACAAGAAGAGTATTCACTTATGAAAGAGAAAGAGACAAAAATGTGGACTATTAAAATATACACACAATATTGTACACACTGAGAGCTCAGGGAAATTATGTAATGTTTTGTTTGATTTGTTTTACGGCATATAAAAACCTTGATAGGTTATTTAATGCTAACAAGATTTTTATTGCTGGTAATATTTTTTTTTCAAAAATGTATTGCTGGTAATAACCTATTTTTACACTTTCACAGTGTTTTGGTCCCGGTGTGGGGGTTAAATATTTGCCCATAGCTGGGACCCTAACAGGAGCTACCACCCCAGGTCAGACCTGGGAACACCAGCAATTAAGTGGTGGTTCTACACTCCTCAAAGACTCCTGATCAGAGGCCTTGCTGTTAGATGTAGTTTATCATCTTGCCCCGGACACGGATGTAATTTATCGTCTTACCCAAGACGTAATTAACAAGTATTCGCACACACCACATAATAATAATTTATATTGGCACAGTAAGAGATATAAAACAGAAATCTACATCCACAGGTGTCTGGATGCGCACGCGAATATAATATTCATGCACATAAATGCTCGAAAGGTGAGAATAATTAATTTCCGAAGCGGAACTGAGTTATCAGGTTCGACCAAGAACTGATCCCCAAAAAGTCACGTTTCGACTTTCGGTCAAATTTTACGAAATGGCTCGTCCATATATGAATTTTAGTTTTACCAAGTACAACTTGGTATTTATATTTTATAATTTATTTAAAAATGCTCTTAGTTTTATGAACTTGTTCTATTTTAATTTTTGCATCCATTCTTTATCCTAGTTGTATGCAGAAGAAACCTAAATTATAAGTTTATTCAAATCATGCATTCACATTGCCATACGTGCAATTTTAACCTTAATATATATATGTACATTTACTTTTTACACTTATCTGCATATTCTTACAAATTGGTTTCACTGTGAAATGGAAAAAGAAAAAAGAAAAAAAGTCTAATGAACTTATTTTTTCTCAAAAGTATATTAATTTAAAGTCTTTAGTGAAATCTTATGCACATTCTGAGTCTTCCCGAATCAATGTACACGAGCGTTTAAGCACGCACGAAAAGAAAAGAGAAAAAAAGCGTAAAAGACATGTTATTAATCAGAAGAGAAAGAAAGAGAAAACTAGAGAATTCGTCGCGGTCTTAATTTTTTGTCTTTTTCACCCAAGCTGGCTGGTGTGTAAAGAAAATAAAAACGAAACAAGATTTAAAAAAAAAAAAAAGAAAGAAAATCTTTGTCTGATGAAAGGAATTTTAGATTATACAGTGAAATCAGAAAAGCATCCAACAGTTTCTCGATGTGACAACACGAAATATATTTCTTCGGGGATATTAGGTAGGGGGTCCTTATCGAATAAAGAACGTATATGTGAAGCCTGAATAGAATTGAAAGAGAAAGAAAAAAGATTTCAAAAGAAAGAATCTAAAGAAAAAAAATCAAGAAGAGAAATAGAATCTTATTACGACGTAGCAAGTGTGTTTCGTGGTGTAATTTGGGAAAATATTACCCCAGGGAAGTGGAGGTGGGATGAAAGAATTGTAGCAAGAAAGAAGGGTCCTTGCATGCGAATCACTAGAACTTCAAAGCAGTCTTGGATGTGACTGTTGTCTGAAAGGTCACTCGGGTTATCTTTTCTCCTCACCGAGAACTTTTTAAATGAGGTGTTTGTTTCGTTATTAATCCAAGTCCTAAACTGGACCCCAGGATTTGTTGTTTTATTTTTTTTTTTTTTTTATAAAGCCGTCTTGAAATGAATCCACGAGAAAAACGTTGTGGAAAGTTTTTTTTTTTTTTTTTCCCCTCAAAAATTGTTTTCTTTATTCATTTTAGTTTTGGAACATTCTGTTGAAGATGCTTCATTTTTCTATTGTTGTGAATTTAATTAATTTTACTATGAAATTAAACCAACCCCATCCTTTTTCATACAATATTGCGATACGCACTTTTTTTTAACGTTTTGCAAGAAGCGGTTGTATATTTGCAAGGAATATTGGCGAATTTGTTTTGCTATTGTAGCCGTCTGCATTATATGCTAAAGTTGGGCTTGTTTAGATTTGACTTCGGGATAATAATACGAAACAAAACAACAAAATCTGGTTTTTACACACTCATAATCTGAGACAATGAAACATAATTGTGGAAGAAAAGCTCAAAATGAAAATAAATTAAGCAAGATACACGTGTTGAAAAATTACCTTCGTGAATGTTTATTTTAGGGATCTTTAAAGCTGAAATGAATCATTTGTTGAAGATCTGAATTGTTAATGTATTTTCCTTTGCTTTTGAAATACTCTGGCTTTCGTGAAGAAAAAATGAATTTTACTAAAAATTACAACAGAAGTTCTGCTGCTAAAAATTTTGGAAAGGAAGTATATTTTTATAAAAAGAAAAATACCTTTTCCATAAACTATCTTTGAAACTGATACGCAGTATACGAGTATAAAATATTAATATTTCTTACTTTTGGGTTGAAGTAATATCGCGTCGGACAGTATCTGTGTTTGCCGAAGTTGAATTATCGTCAAGCCACGACGGGAAAGTCTTCTTAGTAAATGAATCATAATTTACCTTGAGCGGCCGTAAGCTAGAGCGTATAGTTCACAAAAAAAAGTTCAAATAGATATCTGGAATATTTTAATTTATTATTATTTTTAAATGGTACCTCTTTGGACAGAAAAGAATTTGGACGTGATTAGTGCCAATTTAAAATAGTTGAGTTGCTTTTTTTTTGCTTTTTTTTGACCAGTTATTTACAGACGACGAAGTGAAACATTCTATTTGAAATTATCTTAAAAAAAACAAAAACAACTAAAAATATTAGATTTTCATAATTTAAGGTACCCTCCGTCAAGTCCCGTATACTCCCCGGGGAGTATGGGCCCACAGCTCTCAGCACACTAGGCTTTGCTGCTCTGGTTTCCATATTAGGTTCGGTATGGTTTGTTAATATTTAACGCCCCCCCCCACGAGGGATGTATGTGGCACAAGGCTGAGTTTACTTTGGGCTTTCCGAGCCCGTAGGCTCGGCCAAAAATATTCCCTTAGAACCCGTATAAACCTCCCCGGACGAAACTTTGCCCTTCGGCAAAGCCTCGTCCGGGTTCCTCTCTACTCGAGACAGAGAGTTCGACATATGAACAGTTTGGCACGGTTTGGTTTGTTTTATGGCATATAAACCTCAATGAGTTATTTAATGCCGATTTTTATTGCTGGTAAATTTTTTTTCAAAAATGTATTGCTGGTAACATTTTTTCCTTCAAAGATCTATTTCTGGTAAATTTTTTATTCAAAAATGTACCGCTTGTTATAATTTTTTTTTTTTACAAAGTATTTCTGGTATTAAAACCTATTTTACACTTTCATAGTGTTTTGACCCCAGTTTGGTAGGAGTTAACTATTTGCCCAGAGCTGGGACAAGGTGAACCTGGAAACACCAGCAATTAAGAGGTGGTACCACGCTCCTGCTGCTGGAGCTCGCACTACAATTCTAATTGACAATTTTCCTTAAACAATTTGGCAAAAACTTTTGATGACTTAAGACTCCGGGTATAAAGACTTTTCAGGGTACACCTTTTTCAAGTTAGCTCCTGATAATATGAAAGGTAATAATGGCGCGCGCAAGTGAAAAACAGAATCTTTAAAAAATCTTAAAATTAAACACCAGTAGCCGTTTAATTTTAGGGCCTGGAGAATCTGATACTCACAGGTCGAATAGAAGGAAAGAGAGACAAGGAAAAGCAACGCATGACATACCTGGTGGGCTTAAGCAAGTGGAAGACAGATCGTGACCAATATTTATTTGTAAAAAATAACAAAATGTGTCACAAGGCCAAAAACTGGGACGGGGAAAAAGGGACGGTCTTCATTTGTCTTAACTTTAAACTTAGCTAGCCACAAACACTGGCCCAAACAGACAATATTCCTTAAACCAAAACAACGCATTAATACTTATCTTTCTTACTACAGCTATCATAATACCACATTGTATCTATGAAAGTCCTAACTAGACTGCCATATGTCCAAATAATTGTCTGTGGGGAAGGGGAATAAAAGAACAAATTTAACAATTTACCCCAAATGATTATTTACAAAGATCTACAAAGCTGTTTACAAGAAACTAAACAAAATAATGTTAGTAATAAAAAACCCACAATTTAAACTGTGGCACAAACATCAGTTAACTGAACGAAATTAATGCAGGTCTTTAATAATATAAGAACATTCATTCATCCAAACACTCACTCAGGCGTGCACTCATTTAGACAACAACAAATACGAAAAAACACACCTGAAACAAAAGAAAACACTAATAGCCGTTTAATTTTAGGGACTGGAGAATCAGATACTGACAGGTCGAATAGAGGGAAAGAGAGACAAGGAAAAGCAACGCATGACATACCTGGCGGGCTTAAGCAAGTGGAAGGCAGAATGTGGCTGGGGGGGGGTGTTCAGAGCTATTGAGAGCTACAAGGGATAGGGGGAAGTGGAGAGCCATGATCGCCTACGTCCTGAAAGGACACTGCACATAAAAAGAAAGTAAGTTAAAATTTGTAATCAAACGACAGTTGTTGTCTATTTACTTCTGGTTCAGTTGTCCGGGAACCGTCAAATACACACCACTGATCACAGTGGCTCTATCACAATCCCATCATGGAAGACATGTTAATAAAGGAAAATATTTATTTCCAAGGATACATGTATACAAAACAGATTATAAGAAGATAAACTACTACAGTGTAACCCGGATATAAGAGAGTTGTCGGGACCGGAGAAGAAGTATGTTATGTCCGGGTTTCTCTTATATCCGGGTTTGGTCTATATATACATTTACACAGGCTCTAATTTGGGACCAGAGAAAATCTCTCTTATATCTGGGTCTCTTATATCCGGGTTGTATCAGATGGAGATTGTCCCTATTTTTTCCACTTGTGCCATTATTACCTAAATTCGAAATCGATTTTTGACTGCAAGTCTGATATTTGCAAAAATACAAAATGTGGTACGAGGTCAAAATGGGAAAAGGCTGGTAGTCTTCTGTTTTATAATTAAACTTAGCTAGCGACAATTAGTGACCCAAACATACCACAATATTCCTTAAACTGAAACAGCGTGTTTTTAAAATTCTTACTACATCCAGCGTAATAACTCAGAATCTCCATGAAGTCCTAACTAGATACCATATGTACAATTCTTGTCTGTGGGAATGGGGAATAAAAAAAAAAACAATATAAAATTCTAAACCCAATGAAAATTTGCAATATGAAATAAACTATTTACAAGAAACTAAACAAAGTAGTGTTAGTAATAAAAATTAAAAAAATTAAAAAAAACAACAACAAAAAGACAATACTTAATTGTGACAGAAACATCAGTTACCGGGTCGAAATCAATTCGAGACATTAACAAAGTAAAACACTCATTTGTCCAAACAATCACTGAAACGCACAGACAGACATTTAAAGACAACAACAAATACGACCGCAAGAGTAGTGGAACCTGAATTCATGCATTGTTCAAATTACCCCCATCGCAGTATGATCTTTTAAAGATCATGCCTTAAGACATTTGAGAAAAGTAGTCCACGGCAGCAACGATAGGGCAATAAACATTTAATCAATTCTAATTTAATTAAATAATCAAAGATCAACATTATCAGGTTTTACTTTTGAGGCGACACAAGGTTAGCTGACAGGGAACGTTCGTGTAACGTTGCAAACGCCGAGTATTTTGGTTGGATGATATCTGACGTTTATGGCGACGTTCTTGTAACAACTATTTTCCTGACCCCAGACCGACGGCTCATCCACTACGGTGCCAGAAATTTAACGTTGCGAAGTGCTGCAGTTGAAAGATTCCGCACTGTTCCAGAATACTCTTTCTTCACTAGACAATATGTAATTAGAAAGTATAAAACTTATTTTCGTATTTTGTTTTTTAACTGAAAATTTAGATGATGAACGTACGCTTCCTGGGGTTTATCATCCATTTTTTTTCTGTTAATGTGA
>OZ038479.1:80258454-80370954 GCA_964036315.1 Acanthosepion esculentum | reverse complement strand
CATTTCTGATCGTCATGTCTGAAAATTATCTTCTGTTCAATGACTTTTCTTGTGAGCTACGCTTTTATTGACCTACGCTTGACCTTCTGATCGGAGAATTTTCCCATTATCTGTCATATTCTATTTATATTCTTGTCACTTGTAAATTATTTTGATTTTATTCTGTGGTTTTAAATAAACGGGCATGCGACGAAGGTTGTTTTTGGATACAGCAGTCGAAACTTTGTAACAAAGCAAAGTCGTGTCTACTTAGTAGGTGGTCTATTTTAGGGAAATACTCTCCTCTTTGCGAGATACAATCGGTGCATTCAAGGACCGGCAAACAGCCTAATGTGTTAGTTACTTATTAGGGGCGTCAAAATCAAGCAGCTACAGAAATTTAACCGAGTAGTGAAGTAGTCAACAAAGGAAAGTGACACAGAAATCCGAAGCAGTGGTTCTCAACTTTTTTTTCTATTTATGGCCCCACTTTTTAACTGATGATTATTTTATGCCTCCTCCTATTCGGTTACTTTAACAAAAGCTCATTTTACAATTTGTGGAACAAATAAACTGATTTATCCATAAAAACTTCAAAACTTCTTGTTTTAAAAACCAAACCAGCGAAATTAAATAAACTTTGATTTCGGAAAAAACAAATTCTGCGCATAAATGCACGAAGTTAAAATAAAAAAGTACTACAAAATAATTTTAAAAAAACAACAATGTCATGCAAAATAAAAATGTTCTGCACATAAATTTTACATAAATGCAAACATGTAACATAAAAGCTTTTTAAAAAAATACTTGAAAATGATTTAATAATACATAGTGTTATGGGAACCTACCCATAATAGTAATGGACTAGTCCGTACTCCATAAATACAGCGCCTCAAGAGGAAGCAGGACAGTGAGTGAGTGAGTGAGTGAGTGAGTGAGTGAGTGAGTGAGTGAGTGAGTGAGTGAGTGAGTGAGTGAGTGAGTGAGTGAGTGAGTGAGTGAGTGGGACGGACGGACGGACGGACGGACGGACGGACGGACGGACGGACGGACGGACGGACGGACGGACGGACGGACGGACGGACGGACGCAGTCGGCTAGACGATTACTGTAAGACATTGGAATAGTGATACTTCGAGACAACATAGTTCTCTCTAACCTAACCTGATTATTACTACTAACACTTCTACTCTTTTGTACATGCAGTGTAACCTGGATATAAGAGAGTTGCCGGGACCGGATAAGAAGTATCTTATATCCGGGTTTCTCTTATATCCGGATTTGGTCTATTTTGTTTAGGTAAGTATGGCTCTAATTTGGGACCAGAGACAATCTATCTTATATTCAGGTTTCTCTTATATCCGGGTCTCTTATATCAGGGTTACGCTGTATATTCTATTTATAATATATCTGTGTTATTCCATACTTGTGTTCGAGTTATCCTTCATTGATTCTACCTTGAACCATCACCGTGTGGTACAAGGACATGAACCATAACACATATAGTTAATGCATAAAGAGGGAAACGTTTTATAATTTATTTAATTACCAATGACTGTGATCCTTGAGCCTGATGTTCATTTGTAAATAAAACTCAAAAATATACTTCAATTACGTCATTTAAGTTTATTAGAACTAAAAAATAGAGGGTGTAGTGGACCCCCTGGATGGGGCACGATTAAAAAAATGGCGTCTGCGCCCAAATAAAGATAGTCACAGAAGGCCCGTTAACGTTTATAAATTAAAGACGTGATCCTGTAAAGTACTAAAAATATCAAGAAAAATAAATCAGAGGTGCTAAGAAATATAAAAATGTTCACAAAGTGTATTCCGACTAGGTTCGTAACACTGAAAGAAGTAAAAAGTCATTAGGCTTAAATCATTTAAATCTAAATGAATTGAAGGGAGTGGGAGACGCAATGAAGAAAGGGTCAAGGTCAGGAAGACATATAACGTCACTGTGACCTGTTTCATTGAACTTGTATCCCAACCCAATTTTTTTCTGTGGCCACCATAAAATTTACCAAGGTCATCCTTGTGACCATGTGACCCCAGGTTAAGAACCACTGGTATAGAGTAACAGTGAAAGATGCCTTTCAGAAACCGATCGAAATATTAAAATATCAGAAAATATTCTTAGACAAAAAAAAAAAAAATTATCTCTAAAAGGGCTGGATGATATCCCAATAATTGTTCGGATGAGCTCTTTGCTATGGTACCTAGACTTTTTGAATTTAAGCACAGCACTAGACTAGCGTCGAGATTCATCAATTTACATTTGAGCTGGATCTTCATTTGTTGACCGAAGTCGGGATTATCGAGCCAATGTGGAATATCCTTTCCTTTAGCCAGGGCTACATACAGTTTTGAATTCAGAATTACTTTCTCCTAGACCGGTTGCCACCCAAGGCTAAAGAACCCAGTTTGTTCTGCTATTTACCCATAGCTGGGGGGGGAGAAGAAGAGGATTCATACCTTTCCCAAGGCTATAAGCACGTAAGTGAATGTAATGGATCCGACTGGAATTCGAACTCGGCTCTCCGATTCCTCAATCCGAGCCGCTATCCACCGTGCTGTAATTTCTATGCTAACAGTTTCTTCTCTTGCACTTCTCGATCGTGGAACTCCGGCTCCATGCTCTCCAGCCAACTTTAATCTGCAAAAATTTAAATGCAATGTCAATCGATATCTACTGTCCTCCTGATTACTCTTTCCTCTTCCCACTCGTTATTAATGTTTCTATTCCTAATTCTTCCACTCCCCGTAACCCTTTGTATCATTGTGGCGTTGCTGCCTTGCATGGGGTGAAACCGATAAAGAAAAGATGAAGAAGAGATCTCATAAATTTATTTCTACTGATGGATGCTGAGAATAGCATGGACATCATGTGAGCAGCGAGGAAGATTTAAGAAAAATAGAAACAGCCAGAACGAGATAACTGAGATGGAACATGAAATTAGGAAAGAGTGTTTGGAGAATTTAACACTCACAAGATATATTGAAGACAAGTAAAGCAGGGACAGACAGCGAATGATCAATTTAACAGTCATATGCTGAAAGAGCATGGCATATAAAAGAAAAAGATCTATTGGAATCATAACTTGACTTTGCGAACGAATATTTTGGAGTTTTTTTTATTTTTACGATTGCTACAACTCTACAGTACACCCATCTCCGTTGAAGAGACAATTGGATATTTACATATCGCGACATCTACATCTATCGGAGAGATGAAAATTAAATTTTTATTATTGCATTATTCCAAACTTTGAACGCATCAGCAGATAGCTATTAATGCCAACAACTGAACACAAATAGTTATTATTAATTAAAATAATTAGTAATTAATGTATCCATAACTACATGTACAAGAATGTCGTTTTTGATTAAAAAAAAAGTAAAAAATGCGTATATTGTCGAAAATTCGCTATTACCTAAACAATAATAATACTGAATATTTTTTTAAACATTAAAGTATATATTTAATCACATCTCCTTAATGGCTGTCGCGATCCGTTGAAACCGCAGATGCACGTGCCGTTTCATAGAGAGGTAGTACATTGTAATATAAATCATGTTGTAGAGTTGGTTTCCCTTTCAGTAGACGTCTGAGCTGAGTGTAGGGACCTTCCACCATTTCTAAGAAACATTCCGTCGACATAGATGAACAAAGTAAATTGAAGCTTTCCTCTGGGTCTCATTATAAAAAGGGATTGAAGTTCATTAACAAATTAAAAAAACTAAATAAATCGCTTATTTAAGGATAAAAAAAACCCATATAGGAAAAAATGTTATATATCCTAAACTAAAGTTGGCTCTTAATTCTGTTGGAAAACATTTACCTCGTGGAAATATCTAGGAATTATATGATATATATCTATCAGAATGAAAACACAGCTGACAGATTAAATTAATAATGTTGATTAAATTAATAATGTTGATTAAATTCATTTTGCAAAGTAAAAAAAAAAAAAAAAAAAACTAAAAGAAACTGTAATTTGATTCAGAAACATTTTTATATCATTAATTAATGAAGGATTAGTTTAAAAATTTGAACCAAAAAAATAATTTCTTCATAGCATATGTTATGATTAGATGTTAATTTTGCTCGGATTTACTTTCCTAAACTTTATAGACGCGTCTTGACTTAGAATAATTCTTGTTTCTTATTTACTGGGACCAGGTAGGTTATTAAACAGTTTATGCAGCCAAGTATTAACTCAAAGATTTCGAGAACTGCTGCTCTAAACAGATCATACATTTGATGTCCACCATCAAGTTAATGACTCAGTATTTATGATGGCCACGCTGATAAAAAAAAAATCATTAAACACGTTATGCGCAAACACGAGCAATATAATAATAATTAATAACCAAGGACGCGAAACTTGCATGTCTTTTTTATTCTTCCATTTCTAATTCTCCCTCTTGTCTGAGAGATAGCAAATGCAAAGAAATTGATTTAATGAAACCTAAATAAATAAAGGGGCTATACAATGTGCCAAATTTCTATTTCCTCTGCGTATTGCGTGGAGATATAAGTTGGACAAAACAAACTCGAGTACAAAGTCGAATTTCGAAAAGAGCTCAACTGATTGTGAAATGAGCATGCTTATACAGTGTAACCCGGATATAAGAGAATTGTCGGGACCGGAGAATAAGTATCTTATATCCGGGTATCTCTTATATCCGGGTTTGGTCTATTTTGTTTTATTAACACAGGCTCTAATTTGGGACCAGAGAAAATCTCTCTTATATCCGGGTTACACTGTAATTACTCGACATCAGATGGGGTCTCTCTTCCTTTCCATATGAACACACACATACACACACACACACACACACTATATATATATATATATATATATATATATATATATATATATATTGTCATCCACAGACAGACTGTTTCGCTGTTTCACAGCTCATCAGTGTGGATGATGAGGACCTTTGAAAGTAGGAAACCAAAGTCATGTAGCAAGCATGTATGTATATATATATATATATATATGTGTGTGTGTGTGTGTGTGTGTGTGTGTGTGTGTGTGTGTGTGTGTGTGTCTATTTAGGCAGCAATCCTTCTTTCATGCACATTTCATTAAAAAGGACTGACAAGATGCTTTGTATTTAGTTTTTATACAATTTTCAAGGATTATATTTCAACTGTTAGAATTAGAAATAGTTTGTTATATGTATGTTTTATAAAAAATGAAAATGGCTAAATGTATAGCCGAAAGCGGTCGGATAAAAAGAACATTCGGACAGTTTTTATATAATTTATCATCCGAAAAGAAAAACATTATTAGATCGCATGAGAAATTGTATAAAAAAACTAAATAAAAGCACCTTGTCAGTCGTTTTAACGAAATGTGCATATATATATATATATATATATATATATATATATATATATATATATATATATATGATTATTTAAAAAAATATGATTCCTTCGCTACATAACAGTTCTCATGTTTCAAAAACAAGAGCCAAAAACCTCAATATCGAAATGGTTACTCCAGCCGTTTCCATAGTAATTAATTTTACGAATGAACATGCTTATAATGATGCGTAAATTTCAAAATTAGTTATTCCTAAATTTTCGCTTGAGGATGAAACAGGGATTAATACTTTAATTCAATTTAATTTTAATAATTATATTAAGGTTTTCGGATCTTGTTTTTGAAACATGAGAACTCTTATGTAACGAAGGAATCATAGTTTTTAAAAAATAATTATAATTAAAGCTCTACTTTTGTATGGAGCACTGTTTTTTAAAAATAAAAACAAAAATACTAAAGAACCTTGGATTATTTAACTAACGCATTCTTTCCTATTTTTCTATATATTCACACACACACACACGCACACACACACACACACACACACATATATATATATATATATATTTATTTACTCGACTCTACCGTCGAAAACGTATGGGTTTCAAGCAGATCAGTTCCTAGGAACCGACAGCCCGACACCAGCACATGAGATTTTATTATCGTGGTGAAGTTTTTGTGCAGAACCATCCACGCTTTTTGAAGGGCAGAATACAGAGACCTGGTTCACTACGTGCCACATGGTCCCGAAACGACTCCCCTCAGGTTTTGAATTCAGAGTTGCCCTTCTCCTAGACCAGTTGCCATCCAAGGCTATAGAACCCAGTCTGTCCTGTCATTTACCCATAGCTGGAGGGAGAAGAAGGGTATTAGCATGTAAGTGAATGTAATGGACTCGACTGGAATTCGATCTCTCCCTCCCTCCCCCTTTCTCTCTCTCTTTCTCTCTCTCTCTCTCTCTCTCTCTCTCTCTCTCTCTCTCTCTATATATATATATATATATATATATATATACATATATATATATATATATATATATATATATATATACGCAAACTTTTCTAACATTAATAGAATTTCAAGCCACAGACTTCTGCCACTGTCCTTTGGAAGATTTCTTTATAATCATTTCAACACAAGCAAGGCGATAATGGCACTAAGACGCAAGCGGTTACTGAAACTGAAACAAAATGAGAAGACGTTAGTGCGGAGAAAGAACAATAAAATGACAGGTTCAGATAGCGATTGATGTTGCATTTACATTTTTGAGTATCGTAGGCAGCATGGAAGGAAAAAACGAAAAGAGTTCCACAGGCGATAAATGAGAGAAAAGAAACTATTAGCATAGAACTTGCATATAGCTATTTCAACAGTAAACCCATGAGACCTAGTTGCCAATCGAGTAATACACTTAAATTCATACGGTCGAGGTACCACTGAGGAAAGCTTATTAAAACAACTGCCATGAATATATTTATAGAAAAGACAGCGGAAAGTAACATCACAACACTAGGAAAGAAACTAAAGTTGAAATGCCAGGTCAGGGTCGATAACATTACATTTAAATTCTTTAAATTTTGTTGAGAATAGAGATATATAGCCGGAGCACCAAACCAGATTTGGCAACAATATTCAATGCACGGACAAATGGTAGATTTATAAATGTTAAAGTTAGATTCTGTCAAGAAAAGTTCTCAAAGCAAAAATGAAGTTGACTCCATAATTGGTCATAAAACCCGTTAAAGACGAAATTGTCAAAAACAAATATTATAGAGGGAGTGATTGAAGTCAAATTTTACTTTCAAATCGAGAGAAAGAAAATGATTCTCAAAATTATATCAGAGCAAAAATCACTGAATTCCAGGTAGAAATCAAGAACAAATTCCAGACTTTCTAGAATATACAAGTATCTCTGTCAGAATTTCTGGGATGAAGAATTATAATTATTTACTTTATTTACATTTGGATTAATGTCCTCATCTTTATTTTTATTATCACAATGTTATGCGCGCCATCCCCGCGGCTCTCTTTAGGTGTCTGTTGATCCGACTAGCGTTCAAGGACAATAACCTAGTCGTGGTTCGTAAATTTGGTGACATAGTAATTGTGAGTTTGTAGCGGACCGTGGGTTTACGTGTTGTTGAATTAGGAACACGTGCGTTTATTCCTGCTAGAAGAAGGTCCACTACAAGAACATGGCGGACTCAGAGATTGAATCCACCATAAAGAAGTGTAAAGAAAACCAACAAGACCGATATATAGATACAAATAAGTATATGTATTAAACAACAAAATTTACAATGGACATAGACATTAACATTTGTGTTTTTGTGTGAACGTAAAGAGTTTATATTTTGGTGAATGTTCGTACGTACGTGTATGTGTGTTTCATGGCGATTTCCCACAAGTGGTCAAAACGCAGATCTCTGCGAGAGATCACATTTTTAAATGTGTCCGCTGAAATGCAAAGTAAAAATAGAACGAGGCAATAAATCGCCCAGTATTTATAGTGTAGGGAGAGCGTGCCCTAGTGAAAAATTAAAAAAATTAAATTAAAATTTGCATCCTTGAGCGTGCAGTACAAATTTAGACTCAGTGGAAACGGGACGAGCAATTGTCGAGCAGTACTAAATAAGAACAAGACGAGATGTCCCTGGACAGTTTACCTTTTTGGATTAAATAAAGGGTTCAGTTGGAAATTCCCTGAAGATGACCCGGATTGACAAGCACCTGGAGAAGGTCGGAGAATACAACGACAGAATTATAGATAACGACAACAAAAATTAACAGATTCGTCCGAATGTAAATAATGTAAAAATACGCATTGAAAACAATGTGTGGGTGTTTTAGAATCATCAGTAGTTAATAAAGATTGTTAATTGTCGAATATCAGTTTGAGTTCATTGAAATTAGTCGTATTAAATAATTACGGTTCCGATGTTTCCCGTCAGATCGAAAAATGGACAATTTTTATGAGAGGCTCTGATGACTACCTTCGGTAACTTAAGACTAAAGAAATGATAACGGCTAAACTGAAATCCACGTTAACTGAAAGAAGCAATACTGAGGAAATTATTAAATATACACTAATGATAATTATTATGTTTTGAGTTGTGGAAGGTTGCGGGGTGAAAATTTAACCTTTTCAAAATATTCAAATCGTCCATAAAGAAAAATGAAGAAGATAAAGTGCAAATACAAAATTTCTAATAAAAAAAGCAAGGAGACTTTTATATTCTTTTTTTTTTTTTTAGTTTAGTTTATTCCGAGAATTTTCGTACGGGAGAAAATATACTAGACACAAGAAGATTTCATAAGTCTCCTCTACGTCAACTCAGATGTTCACCCTGAGTGTTACTCGGACTGGCTACTTCATACATCCTTTATACATGGCGCGCGGGTGTAGTATTAAACAGAAGAATATAGGATATAATCTCTTATATTTTACGGCAAATAAATGAAGTACAAACAAGTAAGAGACGCCTACAAATAAATCCTACTAAAATCAGTAGATACGAAAAAAACTTTACAATTCTGTACAAAATTAAATAAGTGGTTTCTGGATATTACAAGTTACGTGATGTTCTCTCTATTACGTCCGCGTGATTAAACTCCAAACTGGATATAGACGTGGGCTTGGTTCACGGAATACATTCCCGCGCAAAACTCAGAATAGATTTCGTGAGCCGATCACCTAGTCATAGGCCATAAAAACGGCAGGTCATCTACAGTCAAAAACATATATGAAACAGAACAGTCAGTGACGCGATCTGAAACGGAACAGTCAGTGAACCAGCCCAACCTCGACACACATTAGCATGATAACGCATTATTCAGCGATGATCTTCCTACATGCAAAACCGTGGCCAATTAAGTTTTGTCTGAACTCTCCTTGTTCACTGTGTTTTAAAATTACTGCTATCACACGAAATCAGTCAGCAGACACACACTTGTTTCATTAGCGTGTGTTTCGCATATACACACATATTGGCGTACATATTACTTCGAACTTTGCAGACTCACTTGCAACAAAATAACTTCGAACCTTGCAGATTCACTTGCAACAAAATAACTTCAAAATTTTCAGACTCACTTGCTACAAAATAACTACGAGAACGATTGGTCTCTTCATGGCCACAACAAAGACAATTAAATTCTAATATGTAAATACATGTATCTACTGTATAAATGTTATTTTCATATTTAACTTGGTCTTCTTCCTTTTCTGCGAAGATCATTTCTTCGCGTTGTTTATAATTTTGTTTTATTTGTGGACATGACACTTGGATTTTATTCTTCCACCAAAAATCCGGGTAGACTGCCCCCAAAAGAATAAGCGCGAATTTTAACAGAAAAATGTTCGGCTCTTCTTGAAAGTATATAACCTTTCTAATAACTCTAACAACTTTGCAGATTAATAATTTGATATATGTTCTGAATGTTGTATTATTTTACTTTCTCTGTAATTAACTTTTGTCTTGTCCGTATAAACTCCGTAGGAATATCGTATCTTAATAATTTTTAATAAAAAGAAGTTTTTATTTTGTCTGAAACGGATTAATCAATACAATATGTTCTAATAATGTATCTGCTATAATTTGAATCCGTCTAATTTGTTCATTTTATCAAAGCTTATTTTTTATACAGTTTTAAAGTTTTTTCATCACAAACACTACAGACTCGAATAACGACAACTAAAACATAAATTATTTGAAGAAGACAATAAAATAAAAATATAAATTCATCAATCGCATTTATTAAACTTTGTTTTTATTATCAATCTTTTGGTTGTATATAATTTCCAACTGCGACTACAAAATCACCCTTCTTCAGCACATGGAATTATATCTAAAAGACGCTATAACAAATTCATTGTTTTTTCTACTGTGATGCGGGTTGAAATATAAATAATAATAATAATAATAATAATAATAATAATAATAATAGCTGGCCACTCGTATTCAAGGATACCCGTCTATTAGGGCGGATAGCCAATCCCTATTGCAGACGCTCGCTCAAGGCCATTTGTGTGTGTTTAACGCCCACAGAGCCCACCTATGGTTTATACAGCAACTATGCTGAGCAGACCTTAGACACGTTTTCTGGGAGAGAGAGCGTGTTATCTAGAGTGATCAACAATCTGAACAAGGCTAGCACACTCGAACCCTCGGTCACGATGACTTGTGACTTCGTGCTAGCAGAGCTATCGACGGCCCCCAAGGGTTCCGTTTACCCAATTTCACTCACATGGCTCGCGCCAACCCGTGGTATGGTTTTCAGGCACTTTCCTAAGGTACCGCACGCCAGGTTCGCCCCCCCCCTCCAGACCGATGACATCATGAAGTCTACTTTCTGACAAATCAAGCGTGGTGAGGTTCGAACACGCACGCACGCACGCACGCAAACATATATATGTGTGTGTGTGTGTCTGTGTGTGTGTGTGTGTGTGTGTGTGTGTGTGTGTGTGTGGTTGAATAAATTACAGACATTATATCTGCTAATTTTAAACAAAATCCGTTCATACTCACGAATAACCTTCCATGTGATTATGTTAAAGGATAAAAGAAATGTGCTATAACTGTTAAAATTTCTTTTATTTTTATTTCCCAAGTACTTTCGATCTTCGTCCAAGATCATATTCAGGGGTGCAAGTAGTACAAAACAATATGTTGTTCATTATGCTTTTAAATGCAAAACGGTTGATAGAGTCAACCAGACATGCCTAAAAGAGAATTTGCTGCCTAAACACACACAACCACCCCCCACACACACAGATATATATATATATATATATATATATATATATATATATATATATATATATATATATATATATATATATATATATATATATATATATATCTTCCTTTGATCATCAAAGTCAACTCATATAACACAGTATCAAATGAGTAATATATATTTGATAATTACAGGTAAACTAGAGCCAAAATACCTATTTGGTCTTCTGATCAATCTAGCACGTGTAAAGACCATAATATGTTAATGGAAATTATCCACTTCATGCTTCAGTACAAAAGATTACTCATGCAAGCAAGCAAATATAATCCTTTTGCCAGAACGCAGCCTTCATATTTAATGCACTGGCATCTATCAAACATGTAAACCGAAGAGCCAGTCACCCGAATGTTTGATAGTGTGTTACCCACGACTTCACCACATCACGCAGGTTGGACGTTAATTATTCCAGTTTGACCAGAGAATGCTCAAGCCTGGTGACCAGTTGTTAATAAATCAGTTGCTAAGTTCTTAAGAGATTTATCACAAAACAAATAAATGTCTGGCAATGGATTTGATTTTCACCTGCATCAGATCTATTTTGCATTTGTTTGCATATTTAATGGACATCCGCATATTAAAAGGAAAACAACTCATCCACTTGATTTTCTGGGTATGTTTAGGCGTGTGTGCCTATCTACACACACACACACACACACGCACACACACACACAGGTATGTACATAGATACAAAGATAAGACAAAGCATTATCTACGCAGTTATATAAGTAAGTCCATAGCTTATCTAAGAAAAATAATTTATTTTTAAAGATAAATATTAAATTTTTTTTTGAATAATTATTTTCATATCTTCTTTCTTTTTATGTGCCATGTCCTTTCGGGGCGTAGCGATCATGGCTCTCCACCTCCTTCTATCCCTTGCAGCTCTCAACAAGCTTCTTCCCTCTGCCACCTCTCCTAGACCACGTTCTGTCATCCACTTGCTTAAGGCTGCCAGGTATATCACTTGCTGTTTTCCCTTGTCTCTCTTTCCCTCTATTCGATCCGTGAGTATCAGATTCTCCAGGCCCTCCTTCCTCATTATGTGTCCCAGACACTTCCGCTGCCTCTTCCTCGTGTTAAATATAAGCCTCCTCCTTGTTTGCAGCCTCTCTAATACCTCATCGTTGCTCACACGCTTGGCCTTCTGTAGAACCACATCTCCGTCGCCCCGAGTCTCTTCTTCGTCTTTGAGGAAATCGTCCAACATTCGCTGCCGTAAAGAAGGACAGGTGTCACGTAACAGCTCAGTATTCTTTTTTACCAAAGAAGTCCTGCTGTCTCGCAATACTCTGCCCAGCTTTTGGAATGCGTCCTTGGCCATCCCATTACGTCTACGGATCTCAGTGTCGCACTTACCGTCCTCTGTGAGCTGAATTAAGTAACAGATATTGATCACACAGACAGAACATTATACAGTGAAAATCTCTAACTAAACTTCAATTAATAATTACATGTCAGGCTATATACTTATTGATTCAACTTTGGAGGCATGTTTATATTGAAACGGAAGTGAGTGTGTGTGTGTGTGTGTGTGTGTGTGTGTGTGTGTGTGCGTGTGTGTGTGTGTGTGTGTGTGTGTGTGATTAATCCTATTAACAGGAACTGGCAGTTTTTCTTTCACACATCCATCTCCTAATGGGAAAGAGTTCAGGGAGAGGTGAATTCATGTCTTTCCCAAGAGCATGTATACACTGAGGGAAAATAAAATTTCATTGTCCTGGAGGACAATACCAATTTTGATCTGTGTATAATATTTGTATGCTCAGGATTACCATTTTCCTCTGAACTGAGGGTGACGCATGTTACGATAAGGTTGAGTGCGATGCAGGCGCCATGCAGCGGAGACGTACATATGTTTCTATTGTTCAATTAGAGCCTTATGGGAGGTGTTGGATTGTGGGCCCTCAAGAGGCTGGATGGTCATTTCAGAGAAGTGTGAAGCATCGGTGGCAACAGTCGCTAAAGTAATATTCTTTTCACGGACCAGATTGTGAACAACCAAGTCCAACAGATGTTCGCTATATTCGGCCTATTATAAGAGTAGAAGTGGCAGACCATACGATGCACACAGATCGGATGTGGGCCCCAGAAGTGTCAACAAGTACTGTTGGAAATGATTTACTTGCAGCAGGACCGGGAACACGCGTAGCTCTAGTTAAAAAGTACAAGAGCCTCGTACAAATCTTCAATAGTGTCGTAAGAGTGTCAATTGGGGCATCAAATGGCATGCTTTCGTGTTCAGGTGGTTACAGTCGATTCTGATTTCATTTAAAAGATGATCGCTTGCGTGTGCAACGTAGACCTGGAGATTTTGGGAGTGCATTCGTCCACAATACACAGGTTAAACCTCTGGCATAATCGTAATCTATTTTCATAAGATTCAGCTCTCGGTCGCCTTTGGCGCTTGTGAGAGGGACGATGAAGAAACCTATGTGTGTCCAGAATATTTTTCAACCCGTTCTGATACCATTCCCGCAACAGGAAAACGATGTAGTGCTCCAGCAAGATAATGCCAGTTCAAATGATACCCGTAGCACTCAAAACTCTCTGCAAAATGTTAGAGAACTTATCTTACTGGCAAAATCGTCAGACCAGTTCCATATTGAACATGGACAGGGCATGATGGAACGACACCTAACTCGTTCAGTTCGTCCACTTACAACTTTTGTAGGTACAAGAGGCTTGGAATAAGGCATCACGTGATGATATTCATCATCTGTAATATTGGATGTATTGTGCTAGTCCCACGTTATTTTGGTATTAGCACGAATAAAAATGAAAACTTTACCAACATTTAATAAAGTTATTTATTTACGTTTAAAAACATGAATACCAGGATTAACATAAACAAAATGTCCCTTCCTATATAGCGGAATATGTCAGACAGCTCGCATCTTTAGACCCTTGGTAACTGGTACCGTGGCGGCGCAGAGAATTCCTTGCATGACGCTTCACAGCAGGTCCGAATCTCTTCCCTTCGTGGTCAGCTTGTTTTCAAACCCACGTGGTTTAATTAACCAATGACAGACCGCCTCATACCATGTGACCTATCACTCTATATGGGAGCAGACGAATTTTACAGACCCAACAGATGCATGCAAGTGTAGAGGTATATGTTCATGTTAAAATAGGGTGTACACTATATTAAAATGGAGTGTCAGTACTGTTGATACATTCTTTATCGGGTGGTGGGAGCATACGACTATATCACGTTGAAAAACTGGTTCTCGTACAATCATCGATGTTAAGCAACGTCGAGATTGGTCAGTACCTACCTGCCGTAGACCACTTGCTATAGAACCCGGTCTGATTTGCTATTTACTCATACCTTTCCCAAGGGTATAAGCACGTAAGTTAATGTAAGGGATTCGACTGGAACTCGAACTCGGCTCTGCGATTCCTCAATCTGAGCCGCTATCCATTACTCCACCGTGCCTCCTTACTGCCATTCAGCTATATTACCTGTTTGATTAACATTGAGTAAATTGAAACATATTGAGGGTGTTATAGGTTTATTTTCGGTCAGTGTATATATACACACACGCATGTTTTGGGGGAAAACCATGACACACGTATATAGGCAAGTGTATGCCTTTACTAATGTGTATTTTAGTTCTTTTTGGTTTAGCCAGTTGCTGATTTCCTGATGGATAATAAGGTTTCTATCCAGTAAATTTGATATTCAAAACTTGATTATAACTTCACAAAAAAATGAATCAGTAAAGTTATAGCCCATTCCCAACTCAATGTTATATTATCTCAACAATATGCTTTTTTTCCAAATGCAATATTTCAATCATATATAATCAATATTATTACACTTTCCTTTTCACCTCTTTTTACAGGTTCTAAACAGACTCATTGAAAAAGATATGCATATTTTTTTCTGTATAGACGATACATAAGAATCAAAACAAATATGAATTACCGAAACAGTTTCATCAAACATAAAAAGCAGTTTAATTTTGTAGGTTATTAGGTGTTACTGTTGAGAGTTCTGAAAAACTATTCAGTTGAGTCGTGAGTAATTTCTGATTTTGGGGAACTAGTTGTAATGCCAAATGTATCATACTAACTACATGACAGTTAACAATAAATTTGAAGTACACTAATATGTATGGTATATAGAGATGAAGGTCGGGCTAATATATAAGTAAAGGCCAAATTTACTGTCTATAGTACCATTTTATTGTTGTCTCCATTTGGTTACAGTGGTTAATGTGGGTGACTATCGTCTTAGTCCTTTTGTGATTTGAGACTTCATACGGGGTCGTTGTCTTTTTGGCTGACAGAAATTCATTTGTTGAATTCATCCTTTCTTCTTTTTCGTCTGGAGTTGCACGTCCGGTCAAACTCACATATCCGATGAATCTCCAACCCTTGCGTCTCAAACTGCTACATCAAACCAATTTCCCACATCTCTTTTTGCGAAAGTGTTTATTCTTTTTCCTCTTTTTATTGAGCCTGACACGTCTGTGTTTTCCGTTTGATTTTTGGTGGGACGTGTTGTCATTGGTTGATTTTTAATGACGCTCACTGACCCACATAAGCTATGTCCGGGTTCTGTCAATTACCGAGGATAGGAACAATATGAGGAAGGGAAGAAATATGTGTAACAAGGAGAGAGAGAGAGAGAGTTTTCTTTGTCACTCTCTTAGTGAAAAGGAAAGTGTATATTTCCATATGCTGTTACTACTACCTAATCCTACAACATATGCAATAATGTTTAATACAAAACGTAGTGGATTGACAAGGATAAAACTCTCCAACCAAACCCAAAAGCTGAGCTTCATAGAAGAAAGATGATGATGTGCATGTGGTCGTATCGCCGGAGTAGTATTTATATTGAGTTCTTAAAATGCAGTGTAACATCTAAAAGTGTGACAGCTGTAATGTGTCTCAAAAGGTTTGATCAAAAAGGGACCTGTGCTCGTAAATAGGAAAAAATGTTGTTTTCTTCCATGACAACGCAAGGTAGCAGACAGCAAGAAATAATTTTGGGACACGGTTGGTCTGTTTTACCACTCCCCCCGTCATATTCACCTGACCTTGCACCAATCAATTATTAACTGTTTTGGTCACTACAAAAGGCTTTGATGGGGAAAACGCTTTCTAGAATAAAAATTAAAGAATCTGTCAAAAACTTTTTCGCGCCAAAACCTGTTGAATTTCACTCAAAGGGTATCGAAGAGCTACCTGGTAAGTACAAAAAGTCATTGCAAATAATGGTGAATATATGAATGAGTAAGATCTAATTATACTTTCTTTTTCTTTTTCTTTTTTTTGAGAATAAAATTGATAAACGAAAACCTGATAATTCTGTTAACATTTTTTAAAAGTCTTTATCGTTATTATATCTTTCTTTTTAGGTGCTATGTCCTTTCATGACGTAAGGGATCATGGCTCTCCACCTCCTCCTATCCCTTGCAGCACTAAACTAGTTCCTAACCTCTGCCACCTCCCCCATTCCAAGTTCTGTCATCCACTTGCTTAAGGCCGCTGGGCATGTCATGCGCTGTTTTCCCTTGTCTCTCTTTCCCTCTATTTGACCCGTGAGTATCAGATTTTCCAGGCCCTCCTTCCTCATTATGTGTCCCACAAACTTCAACTACATCTTCCTGGTGTTAAGTATAAGCCTCCTCCTCGTCATCTGGGTTTTTAATAGTTACAACGTTTTGGTTATTATACACTTCAGTCTAACTGAAATTAGTTTACTCTAGTAACTTTACCATTCTCATTTGATAAGTACCAACTTTATTGTAAAAATATTAACTTTCATACTAACAAAATCAAAAATGTACATTGTAATAATGTAAGTAAATTATTTTTGTTCACGTATGATTGTCCAGTCTTATTTTCTAACCACTTTTTAGCTCTTCCTTCTTCCATAATAAACAAGAAGAAGCCCCGTGCCTTGTATGATGGGAAAGAAAGACAGGAAGAATTTTAAAATTATTTTTAATTGAGGAATGTTAGGCGGGAAAGGCAGAATGCATAACTTATTATTATCTTCCGTTTAAAGTCTTTTTAATTTATTCTCTTTTCGGCACCTGCCGACATTCTGCTTTTCATACAGATAGAAAAACACAAAAACTGACAAATAATATGTTGGTAATTGAATAAGAATATCTAATCAACACAAAAGACAGTGAGTGAACTCGAACCTCCTACCCATCTTCTCCAACATGAAACAATGTGAAATTGCGAGTTTATGGCGGACGGGGAAAGGAAAGGTAGGGATTAGGGAAATTGTGAGTGTCAGAAGGTAGAGGAAATAATAAATACATACATACATACGAACGAGTGAACGAAAGAAAGAAAGAGAGAAGAGAAGAGAAGAGAAGAGAAGAGAAGAGAAGAGAAGAGAAGAGAAGAGAAGAGAAGAGAAGAGAAGAGAAGAGAAGGAATTAAAGAGAGGACGAAAGAGACAAACTGAGAGGAAGTCAGTGGCCTGAAATGCTATTAAAAAAAAAAGATGAAACGATAAGGGAATAGGAGGAAAGGCGATCGAACATAATTTGACAGAAGCAGAAGAAAATGTAAAAATGAATTGAAAAGGAATGTTTTATAATGAAACGTTCAGGAAAACGAGAAGAAGAAAAAAGTACAAACGTAGATTTATGGAGAAAATACAGGTGATGACAAGATTAAATTATTTCCTACACTTTTCTTCCGCTGTGTTGCTTATTTAGTTCGGCAAGTTTATTATTTTTCAAATTATTTTCTCTGCGACACGTTTATTTTGTCCCAGGATTTAAAAAAAAAAAATTCCCGGTCGAACGTTTATTTGAACTACCACGTTTATTTTATAAGTTGAGAAATTCTCACCGACATAACTATTCCAGGAGAAACTTGTAAATGGGACAAAAGATGCTACTTACTTCCAGTGGTCAGTGAATCTTAATTTGCAGCTGCTTCGTTTATCTCTTTGGATACATAGAATCGCTTGGTGTGAGTTACTTAGACAGAAGTGGAATTTTGAGTGACCACAACCTGTTGCAAAGTCTCGAAGGTTTCTCAGTTTACTCAAACTAGATACAATTGGTTAAACATTTTATTTTTATATGCCGTGATAATAATATATAAATTAACTCATGTTAAATACAGGAGAAAACTAGTATTGATCTTGGAAACCATAATGTTACGACTAGCCAGTTAAACCATATCGCGTCAAATCTTCGTCATGTACTAAGTATAATTTCAGCATCCCAGCCGAGGGGTTGCTGTACATATCTCCATCGGAGGTAACCCGTTTCAAATTCTTAGTGTTTTGCAGGGACACACGTTGACATTTTAAGTACTTTATTCACGACACGAACTTTAACTTGTGGGATTACCTAACCTTTGCTTAACGCCGCTAGTTGGCGTGGTAACCCTTATATTAATATTTATTCACATTTAGCAGGAAGCCTAAGAACAACACCAGTAGCATTTTTTTTATTAAATGATATTCCTCAATTAATCATTATTGCTATCTTATTTCTAATCTAACAAAACATCCACTAATCTTAAATTAAAACAAGAATTTAAAATACTATTATTACAATATCTTCATAAAAATAAGTCATATTTGAATTTGATTTAATAAAATAACTAACATTTTAATAAGCTCAATTAAATGTCTCTTCTTCAGTGGATTACATTGTTTTACACATGATTTGCTTACCAGTCTTACTCAGGAACAGACACATGAATAAATCATCGAATCATTAACCACTATTCTTTTATTTTGAAAATTTAAACAACTTTTTCAGTGTAAGTATTCCGTTTACTTATTCTACACATTTTTCTATTAAGCTTGTTGCAGACTGGCGAATGTATTTTAAGATATCAGAAGGTTAGGTTATCAGAAGGGTTAGTGATGTTGGTGTTCTTAGACATTCATCCACAACAAATTAAGAAACAGGAATATTGAAGGCAAATCATTCAAGAGAAATCGAAGTGGAAACAACATAATTAAAAGTTTAACAATAACATTGATTTATATAAAATTAACATACACAATTAAGTCAGATGTTGTTGGACAAGTGTGAATGGTTGAATTGAATTATGTAGTATTGTGGAATCTTCCACGTCTGCCAGTCACTCCTCCGCTGGGAAATGCACTATTCCTGTTGTAATTTTCACCACCATCATACTTACAAAATATACAACGAGTATTCATTGGTTAATCACCTTCAATCTAGCTCGTTGATTGGTCAGTTTCAACCAATCAAATCACCTACACGCGACAGGTCTGTTTTCGCGCCAACTAAGTCTGAGCCTGTCACGTGATGCAAGAGATTATAAAAACCAAACACGAGTAATCCTCGTTCTCTCTCGTTCCTCTCTTCGTCACTCGTACGTCTCTTCTCCGCTGCCAAAAATGTGACCCTAAATAACTCCCGTCTTGACTAATACAGTCAGACGTAAAAGAACTTTACAGCAATCACGCAAGTGCAACTCTTAAACACTTCTGAACTCTTTTGGTCCAATAGACAATTCCTAACATTCAACATGAACTCAATCTTCAGTTTAATAGTTAATCTAATCTTTATGAGCTCAAGTACAAATATCTCCAAATCTAAGAGACAACCCTTTCAAACCTTTCAGTTTATATGCATGTACATGAAACACTAATAAATTCAATTCTTATATTTTGAATCATTACGTTCTGTCTTGTATTTTATACCATGTGCTATTTTACGTCAAATATAAATTACATTGTGACAACCACATTGGATAGCGACCTCCAGCATAATGGCATGATCCTTTCCACACCTTTCCTAAACAAAAATAAAATAATTGTGGCGGGACCCGCAAACATGCACGTCCACAACATATTTGGAAACCTCGTCGTTTAGGGGCCCGCTACAGTGTGTTTATGCCAAGTTTCAGTGTTTGTGAAACTGTTACTAAGGTTTGTGTGTGAAATTAAACAAAGTGTTTGGTTGTGTACAAGAATGTCTTTTGTGGAGAGTTCAGTCAATAGTGTGTATGCGTATGTTTGTTTAAATTAATGTCCAAAGTTGGTAAGAGTTGTGTACCTTTAGTTGTTTTGGTATTTGATTGAATGTTTACGAATACTTATTTAGTAGTGTGTTATTTCACTTTCTTTAGTATTGTAAGCAATTTTTCCTGGGAGAGTGAAATGCTGTTTGTTGAGTAAAAGAAGTTTGCGTGAGAAAAGTGTAGTTGGTCAAACTTTTGACTAGCGTGGATTAGTTGAGCATCTCTCCAGGGTGAATTTCTGACTATATTTATTGTACAGAATACAACTATGACACAAGGCCGAAAAAGGGGAGGGGTTGAGGCTGGTCTTAACTAACTATCCTATACCTAGCTAATCCGATTCACGACCCATTCACTCATTACAATTTGCCCATTCACCACAAAAACTCCATACACCACAATACCGCATCCTCTCAAGGGGGACCAACAAAAACGCGCCCCATGCCATAAAAATTTAATGATAATAAATAATACATAAAAATCTATGATGAAAAATGAGAGGGGAGGGAGATGAACCCAATAATAAACTAAAAATATTAACATAAATCAAATTAAACATAACTGATGTTAGTAGGGCCCGTCCAACCCTCGAAAATGAGAGGCCGCTGTATTCTGCCCATTGGACAAAATCAAGAGGCTCTCTCTCGCTAAGGGAGTGGAAAAAGTGAAAATATAGACAGACATGGGAAAATAAAAAGCTGACCCAGTCGAGATAAAAAGGGGGCCAAAACAAACTGGGGAGGTTGGGAATCACGACTTGGATCATAACCAAAGAGGCTGCCGGGAACAGGCCAGGAACAATATTTACTCACATTAACTAGGTACACAAAGCATGTGTAACCTAACCAAGGGGAGGGCTCCATAGGAAACCACCCTGATGTGACGTAGGTTGACCTAAAAGAGAAAATCAAGGCTAGCCCCGTTCAAACGAACCAAGCTCGCCTCAGTCACCCACCTTTTGCTGAAGACTGTCGAATGCAGGCGCTTTCTATCAGTTCTAATCGTCATCTTGAGCTGATGCCCAAAGAATCGGATCAGATCCTGATGAGAAAGACGGAAGCCTCGCAAGACTTCCTCCTGTTGTGTCGTCCAGATTCTCATTCGGGCCATGGCAAACAGCGTCAGAAACACCATTCGTTTCACCCCTAAATGCGCGATCAATGGGCACAAGTTCTTCGGGAGCGAGACGAGCCGTCAACTCGCCGACATGGTCTCATAAGGAGCGGACCCGGGGGCATTGGTAGGTGTGCGAAGCCGTTTCTTCTAAACCAAGGCCATACCGTTCACAGTCTGGCAAATCCGCCAAAGCCCCATATAAAAGCCTTGTCATTGAGAGGCAGCCGATTCCGAGCCAATCGCCAGGTAAGCGAAAACTCAGGGTTACCGAGGTAAACCGCTGCTGGCGCCCAAGTCCAGTAAGAGTGAAACTCATCCTCCGACAAGCAGAGTTGATCACGTAGGGAATCCTTCGCGACCCCCTCCACTAAAAGACGACAGAAGACCTTCCTAGGATGAGAAAGGTCACTGCACCGGGGAACAGCCAACAAGGACGACCGACACTCGCGAAGGAAATCCGATTTATCTCAGGGTTTACGATGGCGAGAATGATGGGGTGGGGACTGATAGTAAGGAAAGGGAACGCGTCCCTAACAATCCCCGCCATAATCGAATCTCCTATCAATGCGCGACGTAGGAAAGCCAACTTCGAGGCGAGTTTATGGCTCACCAAGTGTGGCATTCCCAGCCTCCATGACACGGACGTTGTGCACAGACTCGTCAGTCGACCCGATTTCCGCGTCCCCTCCATAAAATGTAGGATAGCGAGCGCTCGAGCGGCTTACGATGGTCTTGACAGAGAGGAAGTACGTGTTTAGCAGAGTTATGGGCCTATAATCATCTAGTTCCCCCCCCCCCGACACCGTTGCTTCTTTTTCAACAGCGTGATCACCCCCCTGGAGAACCGGTCGGGGAGGGACCCCTGTCGGAACCAGTCAAAATCGGGACAAAGATGTGCGACAGCTCTAGTACAATTCATAGGGCAAACCATCCAGACCGGGCGTCTTGCATCTGCCGACCTTCTTCAATGTCGCATAGACCTCGCCTTCCGTGATCTCTCCCTCGCAGCTAGCCGCTTCAGTCGGCGAAAGCCGAGGAAAGTCATCCAAATAGCTGCGAATCTCGTCCCCACGAAGACCAGGCTCCTTGGTAAACCGGCTCTCGAAATGCCTCCCACATGTCGTCAGTGGCCCGCAGAGTACGCCCCTCTGGGGTTGTGACTTCACGAATGTAACGATCGGAACCACAATGGATCTCTTCCTTTCGCAGATCTGCGCCCATGTTCACAGCTTCGGAAGACATCTTGCTTAATCTATGTCTAATTACCTGGCCCATGTAGCGTTCGCTATTCGAACGCTCCACGACCTCCCTAGCTAAGGCTATCTCTAAGGGACCCCCCAGCCACCGCCCGTGGAAAGACTAGCTTTAAGCGTCTTCACTTTCTCAGCTCTATCTAGGGCGAGCCGTTTGCCGAAATCCGTGGTGAAAGACCTAATCCTACACTTAAGTTCATCCCACCACTTATTACCGATAACCGCCCCCACTAGCTCCTGCTGCACTAAGCTAGTTTGCTGCTCCTGGAAGTCCTGCCTGTCCAGTAAAGACAAAATGAACTTCCAGTACCCAGCCATTCTAGGCCTACGGTCTAACGCCACACGGGCACAAACGAGTTTGTGGTCCGTATAGCCTACCCAGTGGAACGTGGGACAGTCTAATAAATCTATGTCGGCTCCTCTAACTAACATTCTGTCAAAGTAGCTAACCACCTTGTCAGAAGGCCAACTATTAGCCCACGTCCACATTTTTCCCCCGGGGTGATCGACCCGGTATCTATCAACGATACCAAAATCTTTAATCTGATCAACCAGGCTACGATTGCCCCTACAACCCCTAGAACCCCGTCCCCGATCTAATTTGGGGTCCAGGACGGCATCCAGTCCCCCATTAAGACTAGGCGCGTTGAATCCACTAGGAACGGCCCCAACAACCGAAAAAACGAAACCCGCTCCTCCTGGTCGTTGGCCGCATAAACCGCAACGACCCGAAACGAACCACTTTTCACGGCAATATCGGCCACGATCAACCGGCCCTCAACATCGGTATGCACAAGGTCCACCTTCGCATCTAGAGTCCGCTTCACCAGCAAGACAACCCGGTCCCCATATGCTGAATAGATGACAAAGTCGTCAGACAGCACACACGCATCGGAACTCAGACTGGCTAACTTGATTGACATTGTTTAAGCCTGCAAAAAAAAAAAAAAATTAGAAAGAGTAAAAGCAAAAAACCTACTCGCATACCGGGCGGAAATCTGCGTCAGTAAGGACCCCGACGGATTGTCCTAGGCTCCCTGTGCCCAACTCCGTCGTCATCCGACCATCTAGGACAATACCGCCAACGTCCGTAGGGTAAGTTAATTTCACCGCCCTATATAAGGAAGGATGGAGCAAAACTGGGACCCTCTCCGCACAAAATTGCTTAAGTTTTCTTAAATTTTCGTTCTCCAGTTCTATTACTCTGATGTTTGGATAAGCTTCCTTTGCCTCGAAAAGTTGGCCCCAGACCTTTAAATAATGCCCTGTGTCCCTCACGCATGTGATTATTCATGGGACACCTAGGAAATTTCGGGGGTCCTCAATAGACTTTCCTTTAATTTTTTCCAGCTTTAATAGTGGCCTTAAAAGGGTCTTCTTCTGCATTGACAGGACCTTTTTAACCTCCTCTTTATCCACTTTACATATGGCATCTGGGCCCGGGTAATACTTTTTTTTCTTTTTCTCCCTTGAAGGGTTGGGAGAAGAAGAAGTGGATGTGTGAGGGGATGTGTGAGGAGGGTGGATAGTGAACTGAGTGAGGAGATGGGAGTGGGGCGTGGAGCACGAGAAGGGGAAGTTGGGAAACTCCTTGCTCTTGGTTGGACCATGCTTCTGTTTGGCGAAGCAGAGACGGAGAGTAAACTGGTGCTGTCCATGACGCTTTCCGCCCTACTACGGCCAGAGTGCCTTTACTGAGGTTCATCTTCCTCCTCGTCCTCTCTGCCCCTTTTAAGCGATGCTGCCCGAGGTGGAGGCATTTTTTCCACCTCCATTGGCGTTTCTGTTTGTTGCTGTTCTTGTTTCTGCTGTTGGTGTTGCCGTTACTTTAGCTGTTGGTGTTGCCGCTGTTTTTCCTGTTCGTTTTGTTATTGCTGCTGTTGGTGTTGATGCTGCTGCTGCTGTTGTTTCTATTGTTTTTGGTGCAGCTGCTTTTCTTGCACCTTCTTTGGAGGCTGCACCTCCTTTTGTTGCTACTTAGATTTCTGTTGCCTCTTTGGTTGGGGTATGTCCTTCGAAATCGGAACATTAGAGGATTTCCAACCTCTTACTACCTCCTTCCAGGTTCCCTCAGGCGATTTTCTGGTTGACCCCTCTTCTGCTGGTTTCGTGACCACTGTTGCTGCTGTCACTGTCGCTGCTGTCGTTGCTGGACGGGGCGGCTTTTTTGTGCTTTTACCAGGGCACTCCTTGGCCATGTGCCTTGAAGCGCTACACGACCAGCAATATGGTCTCCTGCCCTCGACCACCACCAACATCCGTTTGTCACGGCAAACTAGAACATTCGGTATATCTCCAATTTTTTTTCGGTTCACCGTGACTTGGACTTCAATGTCGCTTGTTGCTATCCCTATTTTACTTATGAGGGCACTTACTTCATGGACTTCACCATATTTGGTGAAAAAGGCCCCCATTCTATCTGGAATATCCACGGGTACTCCATGAATCGTAACTTTCGTCCTGCGTGTGCCCATATACTCCATCTGTAGACGCAAGATTTTAGTTGTTAACACGCTTCCTGCTAGTTCCTTGGCTGGTTGCTCATTTGCCAGCAATATGTTCCATAGTGCATTTGTTCTTCTGGCGAGAACTTTTGGGCTGATTTGTAGAGCTTTCAGGGCTTCTTCCATGCTATCCTTGCTGACTCCAATTAATTTTCGAGTTTTAACATCGGAAGTCAGCAGGGAAATTGTCCGAGTACTCACGGCATTCAGTGCTTCCTGAATGGTTCAGAACTCATTCCCTTTGAATGACTCTTCAAATTTTTTTTCTTTGCTCACTATAAAAGGCTGGATCTTTTTTTAAGCGGTCTACTTTCAGACCAGGCCGTTTTTGCTGGTGACACCGGGTTAGAAAGCGGTGTATTATTTTCTTCATTGTTAATGTCCGCCATGATGGATTTTTCGACCCACCACGACGAACAAATAAATAATTTTGCTTTTTTTCCTTTTTTAAATTATTTTCTCACAAACGTAAAATAAATTGGTCAAAACAAACACAAGAACGTGCAAAATCAAAAGCCAATAAACAATTAAAACAAATACGAAAAAGGAAAATAGACAGCAATAGCAAGAAAAATTCACAAAACTAAAACAGAAAGACTGAAAAATAAAAAATAAAATTAAAAACGGAAAACAAACAAGGAAATACAGTAAAATGTACACAAATAATATGCAAAAAACTGAACCAGAAAAACTCAAAAAGGGTGAAGTTCTGACTGGTTCGAATCGATTCGGACGCTACTATTTATTGAAGTTTGGGTCTAAAAATCGGCTCAAAAAAGATAGGCGCGAAAAGATATTTTCGCTTAAACTTGCTACAGTTTTAGAGGTCTGAGCCAATGAAAAGTCTAGTTTGCTGAAACTAAGATGCTGTTTGGTTAATAGGTGATTATTGGTGTAAAGTGCATTATCCCGGAGGGGTGAAAGGTAGGTATGGACTATTCCATCAAGCTTGTTACTGAAAAAAATTCTGTGGAAATTTGAATTTTTATCTTAAGATTCATCAAATTTTTCTCATCTCAACATGTTTTAGCAAAATTTGTTTTGTTGTCTTGTATACCACATGTTGATTTAAAGTTCGCAATAGTCGGCCAAAATTAGCTACCTAGCAACGCCTAGCTTAGACTTTTTAGACTAACTTTCATATACCTATTGTCATTATTTAAAAGGCTATATTATGCAGATTAAAAGAGTTGCTGTTATCATTGATATTCATTAATTTCATCACGTTTAAATATTAGTTCTTTGTTTCACTAAAATTATATGCAATAAATTCAAATTTTGTAAAAATATTTCTTTCGTTAATATTTTTCTTGCGATAACTTCCGGTTGCATTGGTATAAAATATAAATACAATCAGAATTTTTATATCCTAATTATTCTACTAAGACGTGTAGTAAGGAAGGTAGGAGAGAATGTGTTGTTTTGGTGATAGGACTATTGTAGGTATGTTTGGTCAGTGTTTGTGACTAGCTAAGTTTAGAATTAAGATAGAAGACCGTCCTTTCCACAATCGCCTTTTTGGCCTTGTGCCACATTTTGTTCCATCGTGCAAATAAATATCTATTCTACTAAGACGTTTACAAGACGCAGGTTGTACAGATCATATAAAGGAAAATTATGACTGAATTTTAATGGTAAAACTGTATAGTTTTGCTCAAGTGTAATAATTGCTTGATTTTTATTTTGTTTTCTTACCTTTGGATATAATAAAAGTTTTATAGACTCGTGTTCTTTTTTCCTATTATTTTCTTTAATAGTAATCATGGCTTGTTTAACCAAAATAATAATACCTCATAAATATAGCTTAGGCTGTACTATCTACTAACAATTTTAATAATTTTACTAATTACTAATTTTTTCTTGATATGTCCTGCTGAAATTGGAGTGCGTCTTATATGCTGTCAAATACGGTAATTACTGACGTCATTGTGAGGCAGGGTAAAAATGTAATCTTTCTCTGGGACCAAGAAAGTGAGGGCCTTTTTTTGTGTGATACTCCTTTGTCCATAGTTTAATAATTCAGAAATTTGATACGTTACATGACTTAAGAAGATAATTGTTTGTAACATATCATATGTCTGAAGAATATTGCTAAGTTCTTGATAAAAGATTGAAAAAGTTTGTTTTTTTTTTGTGTAAGGAAAGTCCATGAGTATAAAAGTTCATGTGAAATAGTTTGAAGTATTTTTGATCCTTGTAGTATTGGCAGGACGTGAGAGTTGAATCATCGTTCAATGCGATGGCGCAGTTTACTTTGGTGGATGACACAGGCTTACTCTGTATGTTTTTTCCGCATCTGTTTATTGAAGGGAGGTGGCTCCTAGAGATTGTCGCTTGAAAAACACAGGTTTCACTGTAATTGGTTAAAAAAAAAAACTTTCCGATCTACTAAAAGGATGATCAAAAAGAGACTACGTTTCGCGTAATTTTTTTTTACGTGCATGCGAACATATCCGGTTCGTCTGACACAAGTTCTATTGGACAATGTTAGCACAAAGATCAAAATATTTCCACGAGCTGATCTCTTATGGCTGAAAGAATGATTGCAGAAAGAACTGCAGATGCAAAAAGACTGCACTTCAGTGCAAAGACCTTTGCTTCTGTGATGGAAACATATAGCAGACTCTGACATCTTTCATTTACTCGAATATTTAAGTACCATGTCATCGTCGAGGTTGCTGTGATGAACAATTAACATGTTTATAGAAGACTTCAAATAGTATCCAGTAATTATATTGGTCTTTTCAACTAAATTAAGTAGAATTGTTAATAACTTCACCACATTCACCGAGCATTGTTTCGTCCTGGTTATGACGATAAATTACATCCGACAGCAAGTTCTCTGATTGGGAGATTGGAGGTTTTCAGGAGCGAGGAACCACCTCTTAATTGCTGCTGTTCCCAGGTCCACCCTGGCCCGGAGTGGTAGCACCTGTTAACTATGGTCAAATAGTGAACCCCCAAACAAAAATCAACAATACGTTTTTTATAAAATGAGCAACAATAGATTTTATGATCTACAAAATATATATCTTTAAAAAAAACATGCCTTTACACCGAAAATATAAAATTATGTACAAAATATTTGTAGTTGAAAGCATAAAATTACGTACAAAATATTTAGATTTCGGTAATTAATAACCCATAGAGGTTGGTATGCTGCTAAATAAAATAACCTACCAACAATACATATTTATAGTAAAATTACCAACAATACACATTTAAAGCAAAATGACCAAGCACAAATTTTATCTGTAGTTGACGGTATACAATTGTGTGCAAAATATATTTAGTTGAAGCCATAAAATTGTGTTCAAAGTAGTTCCATTTCGGCATTAAATAACACATAAAGGTTGATATGCCGCTAAACAAAATCGACCAACCAACTGAGCATTGTTACATGAAGTATGTTAATCTGAGATCGTACTCGCTTCTGCTGAAGTTTAATAAAGTTATCACGATACCATGTAAGTAAAGTCAATCTTACCATTTTGTTGTGTTTTCATTCATTTCTAATAGTTTCACGTTATTAAGACATATTTTTTATTTTAACTCGTAGGTAAATATTACCATTGCAAATGTTCGTGCCCAATTAGAAAATTAAAAGCAAAATTTAACACACAAAAAAAAATCATTCATTTGTCAAATACATAGTCTCCATTGCTTTTAACAACTGTCTCTCGTCGTTCTACAAGCTTGTTGATTTCATTTTTGTAGAAACTTCGTGTTTTTAGTTGGAAGAAGTTGTGAGCTAGTTTTCGACTGACTGTACAGATACATTTTTTCTTTTTTTGCTTTTAATTTTTTCTGTAGAGACCAGAACAAATGAAAATCCGAAGGAGCTAAGTAAAGAGAATACAGACGGTTCTGGGGAGTTTCCCATTTCAACACTTTATGTGAGCAACGATGAGGTTTTGGAGAGGATGCAAACAAGGTGGAAGCTTATACTTAACATCAGGAAGAGACAGCTGAAATTTCTGGGACACTTAATGAAGGCTTGGAGAATCTGATACCCAAAGGGCGGATAGAGGGGAAAGAGAGACAAGGGAAAACAACGCGTGACATAGCCGGCTTAAGCAAGTGGATGACAGAAGAGAGTCTGGGCGAGTAGCAAAAGGACAACATATATTGTGAACTACAAGGGATAGGGGGAAATGGAGGGCCATGATCGCCTACGCCCTGAAGGGACAAGGCACATAAAAGAAGAAGAAGGTCTGTTTTGCAACATGCGGTCTTGCGTTGTCATCGTGGGAAAATGAAACCTTTTCGATTTTCCAAAATCGGCCGTTTTTCTTGAACGCAAGTCTCTTCAAATGGTGAAAGGCAGTTGAGATATCGGTTTTCAAACTCTTAGCAATCTCTTCCGTCGAAATCTATAGTGGCGTGGGGCCTCGGGGTTAAAATGAACAGTTAATTTACCTATGCCAAGAAGATTAATGAAGCATGATAATGACGAGGAAACACATGGGTAATTATAACAAACCAAGATAAGGAATTTATTCACGAATTTACACGCTTATAGTATTGTCAATAGCACGTTTCGTGAAAATAAATCAGTATTCTTAAAGTCCGTAGTTTTAACGTATTATCATGATGAGGAAATGTTCATACAAGAGATTAAATGATCTGTTATAAAATAATATTAAAAATATTTAAGACAAAGGTAAGAGAATTCGTTGCTCGCCGACGGGATATATGGTTAGCATACATTAAAAAGTAGACGAAGAGAGATAGTTTGAAATACTTAGCTTTCTTGGTTTGTTGAGAGAAACTTTTTTGAAGTGTCCGATAATATAATTGGCGAATAATACTGGTTCCCAGAAACTGAAACGAAATATTTCACATTACTTCAGACGCTATTCTCATTAATTTAATTTTCTCCTCATTTTATATTAAAAGGAATTTCGCGTATACTAGCTACTTTCTTTCCTTCTTCCTGGCTAATTTCTGTGAAGGCAAGGTTTTCATTGGTCCCAAAAGAATTTCATATAGGCTCGCGAATTTATTTATTTATTTTTCTCGGCTCATCGGTTAATTTCTGTGAATGGCAAAAATCTCACATACGCTCACGAATTTATTTCCCCCTCCGTCCTCAGTCCTCCGAATTTGAAGGGAGTTGGTGAAGGGAGTTAGTATTATTATTATTTCTCCCTTACTCCAAATATTCAGTTTATTCCCCACAATGGCAAATAGAGCGTCTTCGACGTCGGATGGTCGCCCGGAGTGCGGTTTATTGACTAGGTTAAAAATATAATTATCCTGACTTAATCTGCCAAACCACTTTTTAACTGAACAAAGACCTGAAACACGATCCAAATAAACCTTTTGAATGTTTTTTGTCGCAATTTCGACAATTACTCTTTTTTGAAATTCATAGAGCCTAATATGGTGAAAGTGCAACCTTTCATCCTCCATCTGCAAAGTTACAATATAGAACACACCAAAACAAACGCCATTTTAAAATTGTGGTTATTTTATGAAAATCGGACAAGAACGTTTGCAATGATCTGATAGTTTTTGTGCTGTAAAGATGAAAACATATTGTAAGCAAGTAACTCCTGGCAGCCATTTTCGAAATTAGTGCCATGATCATCCAAACGCCAATATGCAATGTGCCTACATCCATATTTCTTAAATATATTTAAATGTATACGTACCAAATTCAGCGCTTTTATCACAAAATAAACAATAGATTACTTATGCCACCACAAGAATAAAAGATCAGTGAAAAGAAGAACTCAAAGAAGATAATAATACGAATGAGAGAAAAGCGGAAAAAAGAAAAAAAAAAGAAATTTAAAAAAGAAAGGAAAGAATAAATAAAGGAAGAGATGAGAAGAATCAGAGAAAACTTTTCTTTGATTTCTCAGAAAAGTAATAACAAACAGGATAATGCCGTTTTGTTATTATTTTAAAGCCGGTTATTTGCTTGTTTTTGACGATTGCTCTTATGTTAGTGGTAGAAACTCTAATTTATAATACTTATTGGCATTTATGCACTACCATAAAACACCAATACACGAAACCATAAATAAACCCAAAATTTTAAAAATTAATGAATCAGTTTCTTTGAAGATCGCAGAGAGCGTGAAACCCAGGGTCACAAACTCATATCAATCCAACTAAAAATATGTTATCTCTATCACTGATATTAAGCGCTTTTAAATAAGTACCGCATATATATATATATATATATATATATATATATATATATATATATATATATATATATATATATATGAATAAATTGTGTGAGGTACAGAACTTACAAATAGCTAGAAAGACATAAAATTTATTACTAATGGGCATAATGTGAGAGGAAGTAAAAAAATAAGAAAAGGGACAATCACTCAAAAGACCAACCGGTTTCGTTCCCTAGCTTATCAAGGTCTACGGGGAACTTTTTATTCTAAATAGCTAAATTATGACACAAGCAAGATTCACACAATTAAAACATTAAAATTGACAATGAATTATCTGTATGAAAGAAAGACATTTTCTTAACCCGAATAGCACAATTTTCTGCCAAAAAAAAAAAAAAAAATATATATATATATATATGTGTGTATGTATATATATGTATGTATGTATGTATAAATAAAAAGAAAGAACAGTAAGATATATAATCCGGTGTTCTTATAGATATTTTTATTTTTACAAAATAGTGCTCAATGTAAATTAACAGAGCATTAATATTATAAATTAACTGATCTAAAATATTGTTTTTTTCGCTACACAGTAATAACCATATTTCAAAAATGGAAGCTAAAAGCTTCGAATTTAACTTTGTAATTAAATTAAAAACATTAGTTCCATTTCAAGCGAATTTTGGAGTAACTTGTTTTTACATTTACTGAGTTTTAAAGGCACGGCAAAAATACATAATTCGCTGTTTGCAAGGATACAGAGAAATCCACTCACCCAGACAAGGGGTGGCAGCGTGTTCATTTTTCTTTAACTTTTGTTGTATCAGTTATTAGTTACGTTCGAAAAAGGGGTTATGTTTAGGGATGGGTAAATAAATATTATTTAAGGAAAGTTTTTGACAATGACGGCACAAAATAGAAAAATTTTTTTTAAATCAGTTAATTTATAATATATATATATATATATATATATATATATATATATATATATAAATTTTATACACGTTTTACTGTATCCCCCCGCACACACACACACACACACACACACACACACACACACACACACACACACACACACACACACACACACACACACACACACACGCACACACATATACAACAGGGTTAAAAAGAAATAAGGTATGATAAATGTAATGTAGGTAATTTAAAACAACCGGAGAACGTAAGAGTGTTGAAAATATATTAAGAAAAAAGCTATATTGATTGGAGAAAGACATGAGATGAGACCGAGGGAAAGAATGGGGCTTATTTATTTTTCGAATGTGTTGTGTGTTCTCAGGTCACGCCAGGTTAGTGCAGAACGGGAACACTCAAAATCCGATAAAACGACACCTCAGCACGTTCCAAAGTTATTTTTTTCTTCATGGAAAAATGAAGAAAAATGAAATTAAAACAACAGAGTGAAAAGGACAAATGAAAGAAGCTATTTTTAAGTACACCTGATTTCACGTATTCTTTAACAAGAAAAAAAACAAACTTATAATAATGGAACGTGTTTTACTTCCAACGAGAGATAAAATACTGCAATTTCATTCATAATGACACGGTTGTAAAGGCAATGATCGCCAGACTAAGCAGCTTCTTTTCAAAAGCAAACCTAGTAACACCGTAACGATTCTGGCTTCAACAAAGACAATGTGTCACTGTGTATGCGTTGGGGCAGGAGAGAAGGTTGTAGGAGGAGATGGAGTTGATTTCGTACTGAAATTAAAAATAAAAAAAGTTATAGAACTAAAAACCACAGCTCGGTTTTAAATTACCTCCATTAAAACTAGATCATTCCTTTCTCCTACAAAAAGCTGATAAAAAAAAATCTATAATTAACAGAGGACTAATGGCCCCTCTTTAAGAATTTAACTTTTTTTTTTTACAGCAAATTTCACCCTTTACAAGGCCCGGGGGCCACTCGAGGTAGAGAATTACGTGTAGAGGTTATTTGCGTGTATAGGAGTGGAAGATAATGATTAACATTGTCCCTGAACAAGATAAGATAGTAGTGATCGGGAGAAATACCCAGTTGGGAGTCGTTTCTGCAGGGCAGTAATTCACGGCAAAAAGCTGCCCAAGTGAAACTTACTGCTCACTGATGGATTTTCTGTGGAAATAGTGGTAGAGCAGTGAGAGGCTTGCGAAATCCCGCCTATGAGAGAGAGGGTGAAGAGTGGAGAATAATTTGTCACCCACAAGGGCTCGGAGATGCTTTTGAACTCTGACAAGGCTGGAGAGACACCTTTATCTTTACAAGAGCCAGATCAGGCCAAAAATGGAGTACTGTTGTCATATTTGATTTGGCTCTTGTAAAGGTAGAGGATAGCCCGAGGGGTCAGGTACTTATTGGTGCAGTACAGAGAGCTGACCATTTTACCTGCATCCTTAGCAATGGATTGTATGTGTGAGTTCCACTTGAGGTTGAGTGTGAGTTTGAGGCACAACAGCCTTTCAAGACATGGTGCTTTCTCGAGAGGACCTTCGTTCATCCTGATTGGTGGTAGTTTGGGGTCATATTAGTGATGATGAAATGTAACTAGCTTGATCATCGAGGCATTGAATGTAACCAGCCAGTTTTTATTTTATCCCATTGGGTAATTTGTACAAGATCAGAAGAGAGATCAGTCGCCAATCTCTGACCATCAAGAGTTTCAGAGGTGCACCCATTATTTACTTTTATATATATATATATATATATATTACAGTAAGGTTCACCTGTTACAAGGCCTGGGGGTCTCTCAAGGTACAGGATTACATTAGGAGGCCACTTGTGTGTATAGGAATGGAAGATAACAGTTAACCTTAGCCTTGAATAGGTAATGATCGAGGAAACATCCTGTTTGGAGTCGGTTCCATGGGCAGTAGTTTGCTAGAAGCTGTTCGAGTGGAACTTACTTCTCACCAATGGAATACGGAGGGGATGTGGGTGTTTTGCTATTATGTAAGTGGCATGGCATGTTCTTGCTGTGAAGGTTTGACTTGGTGGGACCAGAGAATGTAGGTTGTCCAAGCAGTTTCCATGGAAGTAGCGGCAGAGCAGCGAGAGGCTTGCCACATCCCACCTATGGGAGAGAGGTTGAAGGGTGGAGAATAATTCATCATCTACAAGGGCTTGAAGACGCTTTTGAATTCTGTCAAGGCTGGAGAGTGAGGTTTTGGCAGCTCCCATTCAAATATAACTACAGTATTCCATTTCTGGCTTGATCTGGCTCTTGTAAAGGGATAGGATAGAAGGAAGAGTCAGGTACTTATTGGAGCGGTACAGAGAGTCAGCCATTTTACCTGCATCCTTAGCAATGAGTCATATGTATGAGTTCAGGTGTGAGTTTGAGGCCCAGCTGTCTTATAAAGCACAATGCTTCCCCGAGAGAACCTCTGTTTATTCTGATTGGTGGTAGTTTGGGATCAGATCAGTGATGATAGAATGTAACTTGCTTTGTCTTTGAAGCATTGAATGTAATCAGCCATTTTTTTTCCCACTGGGTAGTTTGTTCGAGATAGATTAGTCTGACCATCAAGAGTTTTAGTAGTGCACCCATATATAGTTGTATCATCAACATAGATGTTTACCAATGATCTGAGTATATTCTTAGGCAGATCATTTATGTAGATCAAAAAGAGGGTTGGTCCAAGGAGTGACTCCTAAGGGATGGCTGCGTTGACCTCTTGTGCTCCAGAGGACTGGCCATTGATAACTACCTTCAGGGACCTACCTGTTAGGAAGGATTTTATGATTGAGAAGACCCTTCCAGTGATTCCATAATTGGAGAGCTTGTGTAAGCAAGCCTTTGTGCTACACTTTGTCAAAGGTCTTTGAGATATCTAGAGCTATGGTCCTTGAGGTGTGTTTGTCATCAATAGTCTCGCTGATTCTGTGAGAGATGGTGTTAGGACTGAAATCCATACTGCTAGTTGCTAAAGAGCTCATTCTTTTCCAGGTGTTTGACAGCCTTCTCATTGATTATGGCCTCAAAAAGCTTGCTGGTGATACTGAGGAGACTGATGCGTCTGTACTGAGAGGAGGAAGATCGCACACCAGTGTTCTTGAAAACGGGGCATATGCTTGACACTTTTCACAGACTGGGAATTTGGGGAGGGGATGGTCTTTGTCATCTAATGTTGAGTTAGAGGCAAAGAGTTTCACCTTATCTGTCAAGGAAGATATGACCTTGGAGGAGCTATTTATAATTGTGGGCAGAGCTGCTTTACCTCTGTTCATGATTTGGTTAGTGATCTTCCAGAATTCACGGGATCCAATTTGCTTCTTTAGAACCTTGGTCTGGATTGTTCGAGCATAGCTGCACTTAGCGTTTTCTAGAACATTTTTGTAGTGATTGCGGACAGTTCTGAATGCAGTGAAGGCCAAACTACTTCACTCTTTGCGATAGATATCGAAGTAGTGATTTTGGACGAGTTATGGCTGAAGTGCATTTGGGGTTGAACCAGAGTTGCCTGTTTGGTTTTTGCTGGAATTTCTTTTAGGATATAATACTCTCCATTCCAGAAAAGAGACAATCAGTGACAAGGGCAGCAGTTTTAGAGGCAGCATTCTTGAAGAAGGTTGGGAGGTGAGCTTCCATCATATAGAATCGAAAGCTGTCCCAGTCTGCCTTTACATAGCAAAATATCATTCTATGGAATGGTACATCAGGAGATGCCTTAGGTTTCGTATCAATCTGGAAACTGATTAGAGAATTGTTTGACGTGCTTAGTGGAGATAAAACTTTTGATACATATTTATCAGGGCAGGAGTTTAGGAAGAGGTTGAGGAGGTTTGCCTGATGTTCCGTTGTATCCGGAACCTGGGTAGTTTCTCTGCTAATCTGGGTTATTTCATAGGCAATGGAGAAGTTTCTGCAATGTCTGTCTTCAACATCAGTTTTGTTGGTGTGGACTAGCCATTCTTTATGGTGGATGCTGAAGTCACCACAGATATGGAAACTGGCAGAGGGGAATTGAGTGAGGATATATCAGAGATTTTGTTGAAGATTGCCATCCCTTAGTCCTTAGGATGGTAGAGAGCAAAGACAAATGTGGTACTATGTATAAGTGTCATGTGAATGCACATATACAGAAGATCGGGTTCCTCATTTTTAGCACAGAAAAATCCTTGATGTAGGTTCCTAGTCCATGGCTGTGATGGTTTAGGTAGTCATGTTTGGCTATGAGAGGTGAGTAGACCAGGAATGTGAACTCCCCTAGTGCACATGGGGCATTGATACTGGTTTCAAAAAGTAGCAGAAGGTCTGGTTTAGATTGGAGAAGCTGGGGTTCCACTTCTGGAAAGTTAAAACGTAGCCCCCTCATATTGATGTAGGAGATGGGATAAAAGGTGTTTATTTTTTTTAGGCTGGGTTTGATAGTTTTGTTTATTTGTATTTTGATTGGTTTCATGTGTGCTTTGGTTGGTGAAAGAATGGTGCCCAGAGAGACAGACACACCCACAGGAGTATAAATATCTTGGAGAGAGTTGTCCAGAGATACAGCAGTACCCTTCATCATGGCATTGAGAGACCCCACCAGAGACTGCTGCATGGTCCAGAAACGATTCACAAAATGGCAGCACCATTAGCCCCAATATTGTGACTTACTGATAGGATAGCTCCTTTGGATTTATATAAAGGTTCGGATCTCTGACTATCAGGTAGATAATGCAAAACCCAGAAAGCCTCTAACTCCAGCACCTTTAATGAAGGGACAATCAAACCAAGAAAGAAAATACAAGTGTGATGCTCTGAGTGGACATTGCATCTGCCCAGAAGCCAAGGCAACAAAACTCCTTTTTGGGTCAGAAACATTGTACCGGTCTGAGACATAAAGGTGCCGAGACAAGCATGCTCATGTACTTGAGGACTAAGAGAACCAGTAAGAGAAGTAGAGGGGGATGCATGTAAATACCTTACCCTCACTTGAGTTAGTATATTAGATAGTTACAGGGGCTGGGGTCTGAAAAGGGAAAATTATCTATTGAAGAGAGAAAAAAAAAAGAAAAAAGGAGCGTAAAGTGATGATGTTGACTTGATAAGACACCAGAGGTGTTGAAACAAAATGGCTATTTTTATAGTGATTTTATAACATATTTATGTTATAATATTTAAATAAATAATTATATATATATATATATATATATATATATATATATATACTTGAAATCTACACTTAAAAAAAGAGTGACAAAAAGATAATAGGAAATAAGACATAAAAGTAATGCTAAATTATGATTTTGTGGTTATTTTATTAGACCAAATGTGCTGAAATCTTTGTCTCTGTGTTTTTTGCATGGAAAAATGGTACCATTGTGTGAGTGAGTTTGTGTGTGTATATGGATGAGTGAGAGGTTGAGAGAATAAGGTGAGAGATGTACTTGGACGTATATGTTCACTGATCCATCAACTGGATTAGAAACTATTTAAGCATCTCTTCTAAGGAAGTCTGGAATGATATAGAAACACTAAGCAGAAATAAAAAAAAAGATTTTAAAAATTGGAGAAATATATGTACTAGATAGTATAATGTAATGATTTGGTTGAACACCAGACCAAAAAATCTATGATTGAACACCCAAGATGTCAAAAAAAGAAAGAATAATGAAGCAATAAAATCAACACTCTTCCCATCCCCATCACAATATCACCTTATCAGACTCTTTAGTGACCTCAGCAAACTTTTTGAATCTATCATCAACAAAAAAAAAAATGGTAAACATGGATAAACATGCCCACAATAAGACATAGTGTCAAAAAGAAGGGTTTTTCCAAAGACGCTACTTTTTTAACTGCCTTCACTCTTCGGTGATGTTTATTGTTTTAAAAAGCAATGATTGAAACTAAAATAAAACCTAAACATATGATGAAAATGATTTATACATATTTTCTTTTGTTCTTGAGAATTTACAACAAAAATATTAAACACTATTTATTTATTAGATTGTTTATTTATAGGAATAATTTTATATTTACAACATTCTAAAGACTAATACAATTAGAACTAAATACAATGCAATATTTATCATTTACCAATTTCTAAAGAAATAAATGTAAAAACAATTTTTATTCAAAAATTTATAAACATTTACTCAGTTATTAAAATATGTGAACAACTTTTTTCTTTTCCTTTTTCTAACTGCGTTCACCCCAAGCAAGGCAGTAAAGCCACTAAGACACAAGGAGTTACAGGGTGTGGAAGAAGTAGAAAATAGGAACATTACTAAGGACAATAGAAGAGTAGCAGGAAGACAGTAGATAGTGATTGACATTGCATTTAAATTTTTGAACATTAAAGTTTACTGGAAAGCATGGAGCCAGAAGGCAGTTCCACAATCGAGAAGTGCAAGAAAATAAACTGTTAGCATAGAACTTATGATTACATCTAGACAATTCACTTGTAACTTGATGAGATCTTTTTGCTCATCTTGTCAGTCAGTTATGTGCCATGTGTGATACACACTTAGGCGATCATGTATCTTTCGATACATGACTGATGAGGCAGATTTTTTCCTGCAGTGGGTTGCCATTTCTTTCTGCGGTAGACTAGTTGCCATTCAAGTCTATAGAACCCGGTCTGTCCTGCTATTTATTCAGAGCTGGGGGTAGAAGAACAGGACTCATACCTTTCCCAAGAGTATTAGCATGTAAGTGAATGTAATGAATTCAACTGGAATTTGAACTCGACTCTCCGATTCCTCAATCCAAGCCACTATCCATTACTCTACTGTAAATTCTTAGCAAAGAACTCGTCTGAATAATTACTATGCAAGTATTTATAGAAAACGCATAAGAAAGTAACTTTATGGTTGTGGGAAAGTGACGGAATCTGAGATGCCAGGTTAGGACCAATAATATTGCTGATTCTACTTTGGATTTTATCAGGGAACTCTAAATATATGTCAAGAGCACCAGACAATATATGGCAGTAATATTCTAAGCATGGATCAATGGTAGACATATAGATATGCAAAATAGATTCTGGAGAGAAAAATTGTCTAGCACAACACACTGAACCAACTATTTTAGCAGCTAACCTAGCAATGGATTCAATATAGTCTGTCCACTTCATGTCAGCTGAGAATGAGTCACTGATGGATATCAGAAAGGTATCTCTCAAATGATTAATAGAGAGCTGTTTTGTTTTTGATGCATTAAAATTAATGAGCCATTCCTTGCCCCAGTTAACAATAGACTGATGGTCATTTATGACGTCACCTGCCAATTTGACCTTATCGAACTGATCAGACTTACTCTTGAGACAGGGGTAAATGGTTGTGTCATCAGCATTGATATCAAGTTGAAAATTGATGCCATCAGCAAAGTTGCTAATGAATATTAAAAACAAAGTAGGACCGAGGATAGAGCCCTTGGGGACACCTGAATTAATAAAAAAGGATCTAGAAAATAAATTCAGAATAAATTTCATTTCACAATTTGACAAGAAAGACTGAATCAGTTCAAAAATTTGGCCAGGGACACCTTAACTTTTCAACTTGTGAAGAAGACGGGTATGATAAACCCTGTCAAAGGCTTTCAAGATGTCCAAAGCAACAGCATGTGTTTCACCATTCTTATCTACAGCTTGATAGATTCTTTCTGCAATTATCACCAGTACATCAACAGTTAACCTGGAGAAATGAAAGCTGTATTGCCTGTGCTGTGAGATGCTTCATCTCTTCAGCATTGGTTAAGGTCTCTAGTAGTTTACCAAAAAGAAGTAGCAAGCTAATAAACCAATAGTTGGAAAGGTCAGATGACTCACCTGAGTTCTTAAAAACTGGAATGACAGATGAGGATTTCCAACAAGCAGGAAAGCAAGTGTCCACAAAACATTTATTGTATAGTTTAGAGAGAACAGTTCTTGTGCCTTGTCCTTTCAGGATGTAGGCGATTATGGCTCTCCACCTCCCTCTATGCCTTGCAGTTCTCAACAAGTTCCTTCCCTCTGCTTCCTCCCCCAGACCACATTCTGTCATTCACTTGCTTAAGACCGCATTGTTTTCCCTTGTCTCTCTTTCCCTCTATTCGACCTGTGAGTATCAAATTCTCCAGGCTCTCCTTCTACATTATGTGTCCCAGAAACTTCAGTTGCCTCTTCCTGATATTAAGTATAAGCCTCCTTCTTGTTTGCAACCTCTCTAAGACTTCATCGTTGCTCACACACTCCGTCCATGATATCCTTAGCCTCCTTCTGTAGATCCACATCTCTGTCACCTCAAGTCTCTTCTTTATCTTTGAGGAAATTGTCCAACATTCACTACCATAAAGAAGGACAGATGTCACGTAACAGCTCAGTAATTTTTTCTTTGTTTTCCCAAAGAAATTCTCCTGTGACACAATACTCTGCACAGCTTTTGGAATGTGTCCTTGGCCATCCTAATACATCTATGGATCTTAGTGTCACACTTGCCGTCCTCTGTCAAGACACTTCCCAAATGTTTTGCCAACCATTCCAATAAATGATATAATAAATAAATAGTGTAAATAAACATTCTAATAAATAAATAGTGTTTATTATTTTTGTTTTAAATTCTCAAGAGCAAAGAAAATTTATAAATTTACTTTCACATCTTTAAGTTTTATTACAATTCTAATCATTGCATTTTAAAATGGTAAACATTGCCAAAGAGTGAAGGTTGATAAAAAAGTGATGTCATGGGAAAAAAACCATCCCTGTGACACTCTGTTTTATTGCAGGCATGTTTAACCATGTTGGTAATTTTTTTTACCGCAATGTGTTCTGTCATTTCATCAGTTATGAAAAATAACCGAACATCGGTTCATGGTAGATGGACAATTCCTTTGCATGAACTCTTTTGGTCCAACTTGAAGGGCATAGGGATGTTTTATCAGCATTTTAAGACTATTTTTCTAAATCATCTAAACATTTGTCTTTACAATGATTTATTATGGATTAACATTGCCAGGCTTGCCAAGATGGTGTTAGGTGTCACTGTTTAACAGATATAAAAATAAGAATGTTTCTGTTTCTTCCTTTTTTTCCTTCTTTCCTTTCAGCATGCAGTAGTGACAGCACAAACACGGAGCTTGTTCTTAGGATGGGGATATCTTCTACCAGATTATTCTTCTTACTCTCACTCACACTCAGACACACACTTTCTAATATAAATTTTAATATCTTCTTTTCAACTATATTTACATGCAGACTAATATATTTTCTTTCCTTTGTAAATCAGTTAATAGTTATATGAAAAAACACATGAAATATCTCCATGTTGAAATTTATACCATTTCCTTCAACCTTTGCAAGTAATGAAAACCTGTCATTTACATGTGTAAATTTTGTTTGCCACCACTTTTAGTCCAACTAGATTGGCTTGATTTGTTTAATGGCATATCAATTCCTTATGGGTCATTTAATGCTGAAATTTTATTGTCTTGTAAGCTTTGGTACTTTTTTCTCTCCCCAAAACGTATTGCTGGTAATTTTTTCTATTAGAAAAAATTACCAGCTATATATTTTCATGTTTTGACCCCAGTTGGAATTAGAGATAATGGCAAAGTTGATACTGCAGCTAAGTCAGCACCAGATGCAAATCCTGAAGAACTTAGAATCCCACATACAGACTTCAAACCAAAAATTAACAAATACTTGATAAAAAATGGCAACAAAATAAACTGTAAACAATACAACCCACCTTGGTTTTATGTAAACCATGATTCAGAAAAACATGCAAAGTCATCTTGTACGGATTACATATTAGACATAGAAAAATCACACACTCCTCCATTTTCACTCAAGATAACCAGCCATTATACACAGCTTGCTAGAATCCTTACATTGTAAAACAGAATGTGCCAATTTTGCCCCATATGAGAAAAATTTTCTACAAGACAAGCAATATGAAGGATTTATTTAACAATAACAATGTAGAAGCCATATTATCCTTCCTGGGAAAAATATGCAAAAATATAAATATCTCCTAAAAACGGCAATACAAAAATTTTAAATTAACCAGATCCAAAATATGTCCCCCCATTAAATGAATCATGGATTAAATAACTCTAAAGGAGTTGAAATGCTGCTAAAAAAAATTTAGTGAGTACACATAGACACCCTGTTTTGATTTTTTTAAACAGTGAAATCAGTATCTACCAGCTTTGAGATGTATATATGCAGGCTCAGATGAGGAAAAACAAATGTTCTTTAAGTTATTTTTACTTTTCTTTGGTTCGGACTATTTTCTCGGTTTTCAGACAGAGTTTGAAAAATGTCTTCTGAGTACTTTTGGCTTTTACAACTCATTATCAAAGAAATTTTGTGTATTGAAAATGTTGGACATCACCGTGCATTGTGTTTCTTTGGTGATGTTAGAGTGTTTGTCTGCATTTTTTTTTTTTTTTTTTAAGCATATCACCCCAAGCAAGGCTGGAGGCCACTATCACACATGGGGTTACAGAAGGGATGGAGGAAGAGCAGATAGGAGTGGTAAAGGAGAGGATGTGGAGAGAGAGAAAGACGGAGGGTCGATCAAGGCAAGGGGGTTACAGAAGATTTGGAGCGAGAGCAGATAGGAATGAAAGATGAAAGGATGTGGAGAAGGGAAGTGGATAGATCAAGGCAACTGGAGATGACGATTGACGCTACACTTAAACCGTTGGAGATTGTATTTGTCAGGGAAACAGTGCTGGGTGACTTAAAGTATTGCATGTTCATATGTCAAGTTGTGGTTTCCTGAATTTCTTTATCAATCCATAAATATTCATTGATAATGTCTCCTAAAGACAAAAATGCATTTGCTGGGTGACTTAAAGTGTTGCATGCTCATATGTCAAGTTGTGGTTTCCTGAATTTCTTTATCAATCCATAAATATTCATTGATAATGTCTCCTAAAGACAAAAATGCATTTGCTGGGTGACTTAAAGTGTTGCATGCTCATATGTCAAGTTGTGGTTTCCTGAATTTCTTTATCAATCCATAAATATTCATTGATAATGTCTCCTAAAGACAAAAATGCATTTGCTGGGTGACTTAAAGTGTTGCATGCTCATATGTCAAGTTGTGGTTTCCTGAATTTCTTTATCAATCCATAAATATTCATTGATAATGTCTCCTAAAGACAAAAGTGCTCAGAAGACACTGAACAAAATGAGGAAAGGATTTTAAACCTAAGAAAAAAAACAAAAATGTCTCAACCAAAGAACTTCCACTTGTCTTCAACGAAAAAGAGACAAAAGACAATTTGAAAAAAACTTTTTACATGTTTTTCCAGTGATCTGGCATAATCAGAAAGTTAATTTTATTTCACAGAAGAAATAAAATTCTTTTCCTGATCCAAATTGTCTTATATAAATATAAGTATATTTATATAATAGAGACCTCTACAGGGACGATGATCTCATAATTCTAAGAAACTCTAACAGAAAAACAACAGCCAAAACCAGAAAAATAATTATAAAAATTATACAAAATATGGAATTTGACATAGACATAAAAACAAACATAAAAGAAATTCCAAAGAAGGATCTGCAATGTTATCAACCTTGATCTGGCATTTCAACTTCAGTCACTTTATCACCGATGTGATATGGCTTCCCTCTGTCTTTTCTACAAATATTTTCATGGCTACTGCTCTGACAAGTTTTTTTTTCCCCGGTGCCTGGACTACATGTGTGCTACATGCTTGGTATCTATGTCCCACCCTTTTACTGTTGAATTAGTTAAATGTAACCACCATTTCTACTTTAACAGTTTCTTTTCTCGCTCTTCCTGCCTGTTAAACTCCCTTCCATTTCCTTGCTTCCCTGATAACTACAATTTTAAAAAAATTAAATGCAACGTCAATCACCATTTTCTATCTTCTTTAACCTCGTTCAGCTTTTATCCTTTCATTGGTCCCCATTATACTCAGTCTTTTATTTCATCTTCAGTCTCTGTAACCTCCTGTTTACTAGTAGCATTATTACTTTGTTTGGGTGAAATGATAAGAAAAAAAAAAGAAGTTGATTTCCTAGATGTCACACTCAACCTAAGAAAAGGTATGTATCAAGCATACAGAAAACCTAATGACAAACCACTTTGTATACACACACATCTCTTTACATACACGCACCTTCCAACCAGCTGCCAACAATAATCAGGCAGATCCTATGATCAATTAATGGCAGGTTATCTGACAATTTTTTCCATGAGGTCAAAAAGGATTATGAAACCATCCTAGAAGATAGTGGATTTTTGGCAAGCCTTATATACACAATACACTGTACAAAAAAAACAAAACAACAACAGGAAAAGAAATATCATATGGTTCAACCCACTATAAAAATGAATGTAGGAAAAATATTCATTAAACTGATACTCAAATACTTCCCCCATCAAGTAAAGGGTGCGATGGGTAAATTGTCGCCATTTTATGTTTTTAAATTTTGTGCTTGCATATTGTTTGTTTTTGATTTTGTGTACTGCACAGTTGTTGGGGCCTGTTAGGGGCCAGAAAGAAAGACATGGGAAGAAAAAGGTAGGTTAAACAAGTGTATTGAAATAACAGATATATACAAAGCAAGAGTGTGATTAGTCAGCAGATAGAAGTGTCCGTCCAAACTGTCAGGTTACACAGTGTCTCTAGTGCCTCCCAGAAGTCTCGCAGGTTGGTATTTATAAAAGGAGGAAGAGTTCATTCCCATGTAGGTAGGTACCATAACAACAGTATAGTGTCAATTAAGCACCATCTGTGAGAAAAAGAGCACCATGACTTGATTCACTCTGCCAGAAATTTGAAAACAACATGTTGTACTGCTTAGCATGCATGCCAGAAGCTCCAGTATGAACATTTTACATTGGATGTCAATCTGAGGACAGTGCAGAGGATTTGGAAAGAGTTGGATGATATATCCAGTCAACATCATGATGTTTGGAGTGATCACTAATGATGGTAATATTATACCTCCATTCATCTTCCCACAAGGCCTCAGACTCCACATGGAGGCCTACATCAAGTGCATTGGTGAAGTAGTATTGCCCTGGGTCAAGAGGGTTGCTTCTAGAAGACCCTGGCAACAGGACTCTACACTATGCCAAAGAAGCAGAAGAACCCAGTCATAGCTGTCAGACAATTTCTGTGACCACATCACCCCTTATGTCTGGCCACCTAACTCCTTAAACTGCACCCCCTTTGATTATTATATGTGGGGTGCAATTAAGTGAGAGACCAACAAAACTCCTTGTAATATCAAAGGTGGACTGAAGACAAGGATTATGGGAGTATGCATCAACTTAAACATGGAAACCATCCAGAAGAGATACAGGAGACTCCAAAGTAGTCTGGAGGCCATGGTTGAAGCCAATGTCGATTTTAGTGAATAAATTTACTCTTTATTATTTCAAGATATTTTAGTGTAATTTTGGTAAATATATCTGTTAAAATGAGATTTCAGTGTAATTTTCATTTTTGCATAATTTAGATGACAATTTATCCATCGCACAAAGTACACTTCACAAGATATTCAACAGAAACTCTAAAAATCAGCTACAGTTGCACTGAGAACATGACACAAATAATAAAAAATCGCAACAGAAAAATAATCAACAAAATCCCAACACAAACCAAATCCCCCTGTAACTGCAAAGCAAAGAACGAATGTCCCTTGAATGGAAATTCCTTACAAAACAATATAATATACCACATCACAGTAAAACCAGCAGATATAAAAAAAAATATCTATAGGAGTAACTGAAGGATACTGGAAACAGAGAAACTATGCACGCAAAACATCCTTTACAAACAGTAAATACATGAACAGCACAAAGCTTTCTAAATGTATACGGTAAATTAAAAACAAAAAACAAATTGCACAAAAAATATAATGCAATATAAGGAAAATAGCATTAGCCTACAATAACAAATCCTAAAACTGTAAACTCTGTCAGGAGGAGAAAATAGCTATATCACCTTCCCAGACCAACAAAAATTACTAAATAAACAATCAGAACTTATCTCAAAATGCAGGCATGAAAACAAATTTTTACTATGTTGCTTAAAAATTTGAACACTAAAAACAAATATCTTGTAAAATACCACCATGAAAAATGCAAATATATACAATGTAGATAATGTAAGATACTTTAGCCAAAGTCAGTACTACAAAGAAAACAAATGAGATAACTAAGTCCACAAAAAATAAATGAATAAAATAAATAAAAACAAAAATAAACAAATTAAGTAAATAATAAACAAATTAAAAAAACTAAAATGCACACATAAACACAAGCTAACAAACATTATTATAAAATAACCCCAAATAACTGCATTCAGATCCACAATTATTTCTACTTAACTAACTTCTAGAATAATATGAAACATAATCATTACCAACCACCCAATAGTTGTCAGGATAAAACATAAACCTTACTACACATAATGCCTCACTGACCAGCATATATAAATAGTTGAACCAAAACACAACACACAGGGCCTGAAAATTGTATTGAAACAGGAAACAGACTGTCGCCATTTGGTGTTGAATTCAGTGTCCTTTTTTATATTTACATACCCTCTTTCTCTGATATTGAGTTCTTTTTACCATAAATATAGCATACGTTAAAAATATATTTTCATTAAATTATATATATATATATATATATATATATAATTTAATGAAAATATATAAAAATATATTTTCATTAAATTATATATATATATATATATATATATATATATAATTTAATGAAAATATATAAAAATATATTTTCATTAAATTATATATATATATATATATATATATATATATAATTTAATGAAAATATATAAAAATATATTTTCATTAAATTATATATATACATATATATATATATATATATATATATATATATATATATATATATATATATATATATAATATATTTTCATTAAATTATATATGCTCCAAATCTCTAAATCAACCATTCGCCCTTGCATGGAGTATTGCTGCCATATATGGGCTGGAGCCCTCAGGGTTCTTGATAAGATCCAGAGACGGATATGCAATGTAATTGGCCCCGATCTGTCATCTCATCTGCAGTCTCTCTCTCACAGACGCAACGTTTGCCTTGCTCTGTCTTTTTTATAAATACTTTCACGGTAATTGTCTCCGAGGAGCTGCTTTCGCTGGTTCCTAGGCCTCATGAATTTAAACGTCCCACGAGGCTGGCATCCCGTTCCCACCCCTTCACTGTTGAAACTGTTAGATGTAGACGTCTCTTCTACTCCAATAGCTTCATGTCTCTCACATCTCGCCTGTGGAACTCCCTTCCTTATTCCTGCTTCCCTGACAAATACAAGCTCCAACTATTTAAGTGTAACGTCAATCGACATCTCCAGCTGCCTTGATCTATCCTCTTCCCTTCTCCTCACCCTTTCACCTTTTATTCCTATCTGCTCTCACTCCAAATCTTCTGTAACCCCCTTGCCTTGATCGATCCACTATCTTTCTCCACATCCTCTCCTTTACCACTCCTATCTGCTATTCCTCCAAACCTTCTGTAACCCCCTGCATACTAGTGGCTTCCAGCCTTGCTTGGGGTGATATGCTTAAAAAAAAAAAAAATATATATATATATATATATATATATAATTTAATGAAAATATATTTTTATATATATATATATATTTTTATATATATATATATATATATATATATATAGATTTGTATATAGTTTTTCCATCTCTATATATTACATATACAGTATGAAGGAAAAAATGAATCCACCCATCAAAAGTTGATTTTATTATTTTTACCAAGACAAGTGAGTAAAAGAATTTGTTGATTAGTACAGGGTATTAGTACGGGTGTACATATGTACATTATACAAGTCAAAAATGATTTAGTATTTTGTTGAGTAAACCTTTTGCTTTAATAATGTCCTTAATTCTTTGTAGCATGCTACAGACTAAATTCTTTAGTAAGTCCACATCCATCACCAAATTTTTCAGCATTTCTTTAATTCACAAAAAAGCTCATCTTCTGTGATAACTTTCCTATTACGGGCATGCTTGTCCATTATTGCCCAAAGGTTTTTATTTGCGTTATGGTCAGGACTCTGACTAGGCCAATAGAAGAGTTGCAATTTACCCTCATCACAACAAAAAAAAAAAAAGGATACACCCATAGAAATGATGATGGATAAAATATAAAGCTTATTATATTTGTATTTACAAGTTCTTTTGTTGATGATGCCAGATCATTGAAAAAACAAAGAAAGTAGTTTTAATATATATATGTATATATATATGTATATATAAATAAAAAGAAAGAACAGTAAGATATAAAATCCGGTGTTCTCATAGATATTTTTATTTTTACACAATAGTGCTCAATGTAAATTTACAGCGCATTAATATTATAAATTAATTGATTTAAAATATAGTTTTTTTTCGCTACACAGTGATAAATATGTTTCAAAAATAGAAGCTAAAGCCCTTGAATTTAATTTTGTTATTAAATTAAAGACATTAGTTCCATTTCCTCGTCAAGCGAATTTTGGAGTAACTTATTTTTTTAAATCTACGGTTTTAAAGGCACAGCAAAGATTCATAATTGAGGGTTTCCAAGGATACCGAGAAATCCATTCATCTAGACAAGGGGTGGTAGGGTGTTCAATTTTTTAATTTTCATTGTATCAGTTAATAGTTACATTCGAAAGCGGGGGTTATGTTTAGGGATGGGTAGGGTTGTATTTTTCAACACATTCCGACATCCGCTAAATGTATATATATATATATATTCAAATTACTTTCTTTGTGTTTGGTAATCCATAGGTTTTTTACCATTATTTGATTCTATCTTATCACTTTATTATTATTTTTATAATTACTTTTATTATCTTTATTATTTGTGTTATTCTCATTTATATTTGTATTATTGTGTTATTACCATTTATATATAGAAGGGGAGTATTTTCTTTGCTTTGGTTAACCTTTAATAGAATTTTCTTGAATTTTATATTGATTACAAAAATTTTTTTAAATAAATATAATCCTTATTGAAAGATTAAAATACACTTATATGTATGTATATGTGTACGTATGTGTGTATGTGTATGCATGTGTATATGCATGTATGTATGCATATGTGTGTGTGTATATTTGTGTGTGTGTCAATGCATATATATGTGTGTATTTTTATATGATAAAAGGTTTTTTGAAAAAAAATTCCTTACATCTTTTTAAAACTCCTTTACACCAAATTTTTTTCTCCAAGAACATTGTTACTGTTTTTTTTTTCCATTTTGTGTTGCTATTATCATTATTATTATTATTATTATTATTATTATTATTATTATTATTATTATTATTTAAAAATATTCATGTTGCAGTGTCATAATCCGATCGTAGCCATTTTTGTCTGTGTCTCCACCCACAGCCACATGTATGTTTTCCTTTTTCTTTTTTCCCCAGCCTATTTCTATATATATATATATATATTTTTCTTCTTTCTGTCTTTTTTCTTCACTTTTATTTCTTAGCCCCTCTTCCACCTTTCTGTGGATATACTTGATAAATAGGTCAGCATGTCTAACAAAAAACTCCACACCACCACTGTCATTATTATTATGTCTCTTTATAAAGACGGATGTGAATACATCTATCTCTTTTCTTCTTTACCGTCTTTTTTCTTTCCTAATTTTGTTTACCTGTCTTTTCGCTTCCACTTTCTCAATCACCTTACCCCGACTGCCACTATTTTAAACCTGTCTCATCAAACACATCTGAGCATAAATTAAAAATGATATTATATAATTCTTCTTATGCCTGTAATATTTGTCACCGATTTATTTGTATGAAGAATTGAATTTTGATTCTAAAGAAATAAATTATAATCATGAAACCTTAATGTTCTCTGTTTCTTCATAATAATTAATACATACATACATACATACATACATATATATAATTAATACATACATACATACATACATATAATTAATACATATATACATACATACATACATATATATAATTAATACATACATACATACATACATACATATAATTAATACATACATACATACATACATACATATATATAATTAATACATACATACATACATACATACATACATACATATATATAATTAATACATACATACATATATATATATATATATATATATATATATATATGGTTGAATGATCTGGACATATTACGTCTATATGATTTTATTTTAATCCTCTCAAATTCTCGGATCAATTTCTCAATGTTGATATTAAATTCGTTAAGGAAGGCTCCATAGTTTTATTCATATCTTTTATTTATCCAAGTACTTTCAATCATATTTAGGGGTGAACTGCTAAGACAAGAAATTAATGTAATTGGCAATTGTGAATTTATTTGTAAATGTGCGTGACACACGCTGTTATAATTATAAACACATATGAATGTGCTTTGTTATAATCAATTTAAAAATTAACTGTTAAAGCTATTATCTTTTTTTAATGTTTTAGCTAAAATTAAAATATAAATAGACATAATATGTCCAGATTATTCAACCAAACATGCTTGAATGAGTATATGCTGCCTAAATGTGTGTGTGTGTATATATATATATATATATATATATATATATATATATATATATATATGTCATCCACAGAGAGACTGTTTTCACTATACCCCTAGGCTGTTGTCACATGGCATAGAGGAAGGGAAATTTTAATGTTTTTCTATGCAAAATATGCCAGTGGCTCAGAGAACACAATTCATATGTGAAGAGTAATGCATTAATAGCAGTAGTAGCCGCTGTTTTCAAAACCCCCTTTCTCTCGAGAACTCAACCAGATTTCTCAGGAGCATATATATTGTCATCCAGAGACAGACTGTTTTGCTGTATCACAGCTCTTCAGTGTGGCTAGATGTTCAATTGTTTCAAGCCGGGATCAAAACCTGACCTATTACCTTTAGGCTATTATTGCACAGTATATATATATATATATATATATATATATATATATATATATATATATAATTATTTATTTGAATATTACAACATAAATATGTTATAAAATCACGACAAAAGTAGCCATTTTGTTTCAACACTTCTAGTGTCTTTTCAAGTGACGATGTAGAATATAGAATAAATGGTTTTAAAAGTTTCAAATTAAATTTCAATGAAAATACAAATTAAATAGCATATATATCTTTTATTTTTATTTTTATATTTTTACATTTTTTCTCCTTGGTAATTCTACAATTTAAAACTTAATAGAGATTTGATTTAGATTTCTAAATAGGAAATTTTAATTTTTTACTTTTAATTTTAACTTCAAATTTTATAAATCTTTTAATATATATGATAACCTTGCTTAGTTGTCAAATTTTTCGAATCGTCCTATACTTGTATTTTGATTGGTCACTCTAGCTTATGTAACAGCGTTTACTCCTGGCTAAGGATCGTTGATTAATTTGAAACTTTTAAAACCATTTATTCTATATTCTACATCGTCACTTGAAAAGACACTAGAAGTGTTGAAACAAAATGGCTACTTTTGTCGTGATTTTATAACATATTTATGTTGTAATATTCAAATAAATAATTATATCTGCTCTACTCTGTATTGAGCACTCTTTAAAGAATATTAATTGTTGGTTATTGGATCTCACTCCGTATATACCAATCCTAAACTTGGGTATATATATATATATATATATATATATATATATATATGCTCTAATGATATATAATTTTGTATGGTTTTATATATCAACAAACAGTATTTAGAAAAATATGACAAAATGGAAAGATTTTTTTGTGACATGTTTCATCTGTTAGGATTTCATCGGACTGAATTTTGTTGATGCTGCCCTGTTTATACATGTGCACGAAATGAGAGATGTAGGTGGTTTCAAAATTTTTGAAAGAATATTTTGAAAGAATATATTCTTTTCCTCAATCTAGCCGAAATCATCTGTATTCTTTTTCTTTTTCTCTCCATCACCTTTGTCCCTTACTATTGCACAAGGGGACAATATAAAATCTACCTATATATCACCATTCTTAGTAGATTTAATATTGTCAAGTGAGGGACTGTCAGGGACAAAGGTGTTGGAGAGAAAAAGAATACAGATGATTTCAGCTAGATTGAGGAAAAAAATCTAAAAAAGGAAAATGGAGGACAGGTGGTTTGTGTTATGTTTATCTTCCAAGCTAAAGTGTGTTACTTAGAAAATCAGCATTCAAGATACTGGCTTTTTATCTCAATTTGAACATCAACCTCCAAGGGAAATGTCTGAGGCACGCATCAATTTGAAACAGGGTATGCATCCAACAGTTTAAATTTTTTATGTTTCCTTTTAGAGATGTACACTGTTTCAATTATATTAATGTTATATAAATAAGGGTCCCCTGTGCATACACACACAATTTTATATTTATAAATATTTATACTTACCCTCACATACAGATGCACAAACACAACTGTATATTTATGAATATATAAACATATTAATATACAGATTTGTGTATGTATGTATGTACACACATTTGCTTCAAATGAAAAGCCATGAGAGAGTTTCAAAGGCTCTTGAAGCATTTACAAAGATGTACTGAGCATAAAGCATTGAGTAATTCAACCCTAGGTTACAATGAAATATTTTATGATAGAATTTATTGGTCATATGATTTGAAGCAGATTGAAGTATGCATCTGCTTGTATTCTGCCAAAACACAGACCCTATCTCACATTCACGCATATAAACAAAACATGTATTCATTATATATATATATATATATATATATATATATATATATATATATATATATATTGTCATCCAAAAACAGACTGTTTTGCTGTATCACAGCTCATCAGTGTGGCTAGACATCTGGTTGCCTCTGGCTAGGATCAAAACCTGGCTGAATTGGCATCAGTCAGAGAATCTACCCCTAAACTGTTGGCACATAGTAGGGATAAAAGTGAATTTAAGTGCATTTATTTTTAGATAAACATGCCAGTTACTGAGAGAACTCAATTCATTTTATTGAAGAGTATTGCATTAGTAGCAGTAGTAGTCACTGTTTACAAACTCATACTTTCTCCCCTGAGAGCTCAACCAAATTGATTTTTTAGTAGCATAGATATATATATAAAACAAAAAAAAAATTTACTATGAAATTCCCTTTCATTGCAAGGGATTTTACTAGGAAAATGCATTGCAAATGATTTTTACTAGGAAAATGCATCGTAGATAATTTTACTCTGAAAATGCACCGTAGATGATTCTACCATGAAAAATACATTGTAGATAATTTTACTGTGAAAATGCACTGCAACTGTTTTTATTGCGAAAATGTATTGCAAATGATTTTATTATGAAAATATCTCCAAGATGATTTATGATGAAATCCATCTGTATTGCAGATAATACAAGGCTCAAGAGCCACTCAAGTTAGAAGTTTACTGAAAGAAGTTGAAGTTGTTATGTGAGCAATATGAGAAAGAGGGAGGAGGTACAGTTTATAAGGATATGAAAGAAAGATAAAAGTTAACCCGATACTTGAACAGATTAAGATTGTAGTTGTTAAGAAAGTTTCTCCTTGGGAGTCAGTTTCACAAAGCAGTGGTTTGTGGGAATAATTTGTTTGAGTGAAACTTACTTCTTATTGGTGGAATACAAACTGATTGAAGGTGGTTCACCTCAGTGTATGGGACATGGTGAGTCTCAGATATGATGGTTAAAGTTGGTGGAACCAATGACTTTAGCTTGTCTGAACATTTTTCATGGAAATAGTGAGAGCCTTACAATGTTCTATCTGTGGGAAAGGGGTAGTAGGGTGGAAAATAATTCATCACACACAATCATTGTTATATTTCAATTTTTATTAAACAGGGAAAAGACAATAATACAATACGTGCTTACACATTGTGTTAAATTACAATTAATGCTTATTTAATATCAACAATATATGTTTTAAAATATGTTTTACTAATACTGAGCTGTTATGTGACATCTGTTCTTCTTTATGGCAGTGAATGTTGGACAATTTCCTCAAAGATGAAGAGACGAGGCGATGGAGATGTAGTTCTATAGAAGGATGCTAAGGATATCATGGACCGAGCATGTGAGCAATGATGAGGTCTTAGAGAGGTTACAAACAAGGATGAGGCTTATACTTAACATCAGAAAGAGGCAGCTGAAGTTTCTCGGATACATAATGAGGAAGGAGGGCCAAGAGAATCTGATAGTCAAATAGAGGGGAAGGGAGACAAGGAAAAGCAGCACGTGACATATCTGACAAGCCTGAGCAGGTGGATAACAGAACATGGTCTGGGGGAGGAAGCAGAGGGAAGGATCTTGCTGAGAGCTGCAAGGGAGGTAGAGAGCCATGATTGCCTATGTCCTGAAAGAACAATGTGCACTAAAAGGTTAAGATTTACTACTATACTATACTATTTATTTTATTCCGGTTCTCATGACTTTCTGACTTTTTTGATCGTACAAAATCTTTCCGTACTTAGATTTTACTCCATTTATTATTTACAAATGACCACAGCAAAGTTTTATTAAAGAAATATGTAAAAATGTTACTCATTCACTTTTCATGATTCAATTTGTAAGACACAGTAAAAATGCTTGTATTAGAGAAAGAATAAGAACAATAGTCTTAGTTTTATTTTATAAAGGATTTCATTTGAATCTGGTTAAAACATGGACAAATTGTGTGAGAAACGAAAAAGTTTTAAGAAGATGTGGAAGTACAAAGTAATTGCTCTTAATAATCAGAAGTGGAAAGCTGAAATTTATCAGACACATAATTAAGAAAGAAGGTTTGGAGAATTAAACGCTTACAATGCATATCAAAACAGTGAGAATCGGATAGGAGCAACGAAAAGCATACTTGTCAGAGGAGTGAAGGCAAAAGCCAGTTTGACAAATAGATCGTGGAATAAATATCAAAAAGGTGTTTTAAAGAAGCAGGTAGAGCTGTAGAGAACCAAGACCATCCATGTACAGAAAGCAGAAAAAGAGATGGAGCAAAACAAAAGGCAAAGTAAAGTCGTAAAGGAACAAGTATTACTAAAAGCAACAAAAAGCAGTAAACTGTGGACAACCAGGATCATCCATGTACAGAAAGTACAAAAATGGATGAAATTAAAAAAAAAAAAAAAAAAATTCAGAGAAAGGAGCAAGTATTCAATAGGAGTAGATAGATTTGTCTTGTAAACAGGAACTGAGGTTTGTTTCCTGTCCAGCATTGGGTTTACGGTTTCTTCTAAAGCCTTCTCATTTTCTTTCACTCGCAGTAGCCTCAGCGTTTTTAGTGGTATTATCACATTGCAGGGGATGAAATGATTAAAATGCAAAAAAAATACCGAATAAAATAGAATATACTGAGAAGCAGAATGAAAGAAAAAGCCATAAATGATGATGAATTGGGATTATATATATCAATCTAAAGGTGACAGGGAAGATGAAATGCATATATAAACAGACCAGTAGTATATTTGTTAATGGGACGGTAAATACCGGAAATATTCAGCATTAATTGACCAAATAGTTGGTGTTGCTGTTTGTTGAAAATTATAAAATATCTCCCATGAAACAGTTTTTCAAGAAATCAGTTCTCAGATCCAGTTATTATCCTTTCTAGTACTGGTGGGAGTTTCCTTCCAAACCTTTTGTTTAATGTCATGTGGAAAATCAATATCTTTCTATATATATTATTTTTTCTTTAAGTTACATGTGCTACCCCATTTTATTATTGTTACTGTTGGTAGCTCTTTCTTTATGATTATATCTTGTCAGTCTAGGTATTTACTCTGTCTCCCCACTAAGATGAGTTGTGACACAAGGTCTCTTTTGAGGTGGACCTGAGCTCATACACACAGGTCAGAACAAAAATTGCCCGCAGCCCCTGCAACCATCAGTTGTGCTGGCCTCAGTGTGAACACCGATCCCTCTCTCAGGTGCAATGAGAGGGCACAGCCTCGGGCAGCTGTTCCCCAGGACTGGGCATCTCTCAGTATAATTTCCCTCAGTTGCCACTTTGTCCTGTGATGGAGTTGCCCCTGAATGCACTCTGCCCAAAGACAGAGGCGTAATTGAGAGATGATAAATAGATGTGTTACAAACCACCCCAAAGAGTGATTTACACACTATTTTTCAGTAGTCTTCTAAATAGGGAAGGAAACCTTTCTTGAAAATCAGCATTCAAAATCCTGGCTTTAACTGGGCCTTGAATTCTAATCACTGATACTAGTAAGAAAATTATAACTTTCATATAGTAAAGACGTTAAAATTTCTCTTATACTTTGCTGTGTGATGACACCTTGGATTGATGATTGATGCCAAATTGGTCAGGTTTTGATCCAGGCTTGAAGCAATCAAATGTCTAGCCACACTGATGAGCTGTGATACAGTAAAACAGTCTCTCTGTCGATGACTATTTATGCTCTGGCAATGTAAAAAATTATCTTCACTATTCTCAGAAAAAAACATTAAGACTATTTGATTGGTTATTTACTATCTACTCCTTATATAGTATTCCTATTATTTTCCTATCAGTGAACATTTTATGAGAGGCAAATTTAAATGAATCACCTCATGACAATTTCCTCATAGTTTAACATATGACATATTTTCAAATGAAAAAACATATTTTTGAAAAACATGACCAAAGAAAAAAACATGTGAGATTTCAAGAAAAGTTATTTTAAGGTTTAAAGATGTACACAAAAATTGCAAATATACTCAGAAAATTTTAAAATTTTAAAAATATTTCTAAATATATATATATATAAATATATATATATATATATATATATTTAAAAATTAACATTAAAATTGTTGCAAAATAAAATCCTTATTTTTGCCTTGATAAAGACAATCAGAGGGAAAAGTTGTCATACAAGAAAAAATATTCTTTTTGTCTGTTTATATATATATATATATATATATATATATATATATATATGTTATAAACTGTTACATTGGAACATACAAGCTACCACAACAAAAATGCATATTTGTTTCGATGTCTAATTTAAACATCTCATCAAGTGGTTAACATTACAGTTAACAGTTTGCTTCTTTTAAGTATTCTGTTCATTCTTTTACATTATATATATATATATATATATATATATATATATATATATATATATATATATATATATATATATATATATATATATAAAATTATTTAAGTGAATGCTCTGTTTATAATAAACAGAATTAATTATATTTACTGGCCTGAATGTCTGAGAAATTTCATAAAAAGCATGTGCCCTCCTATAGGAACCTGTGTTCTACACAGAACCATCATTTGATCAGATGTGCTATACCACTCACCTGCAGAGGAAGTGTTTAGTTAGCAAAGTCCAAATTACTGTTTTTAAACAACAAATTTCCCATGATCTTTCTTGAACAATCATTCTGCTCAAAGTATGTCTGAATACAAACAAATGACAACATATATTATGAAATATTATGATATTTATTTTAATATAATTTCAATTTATATATGTCCAGAAATGTAATTTACACTGTTTATTATAAACAGAGCATTTACTTAAATAATTGTATCTATAAAAATAACATATAAACAGAAAATATATTAAATTAAATGTTGGACTAAGTCCATTTCATACATATATATATATATATATATATATATATATATATATATATATATATATATATATATATATATATATATACACATTAATTATTTAAGTGAATGCTCTGCCTATAAAAAACAGAATTAATACACACACACATATATACATATATATATATAGATAATATTACTGGTCAATATATATATATATATATGTATATATATATAATATATATATATTTATATATATAAATTCAGATACATATTTCTTTATTCTACTTTTATGCATATATTTACAAAAAATGTTTCATTTAATACTTATATATATATATAAATATATATATATATTATAAATTAACTGATTTAAAATATGTTTTTTTTTGCTACACAGTAATAACCATGTTTCAAAAATGGAAGCTAAAAGCTTCGAATTTAATTTTGTTATTAAATTAAAGATATTGGTTCGATTTCCACGTCAATCGAATTTTGGAGGCTCAGATAAATACAGACCCATATTTCTTTATTATACTTTTATGCATATATTCACATATAAGATTCATTGAATATATATATATATATATGTATATATATATATATAAATAAAAAGAAATAACAGTAAGATATATAATCCGGTGTTCCTATAGATATTTTTATTTTTACACAAAAGTGCTCAGTGTAAATTTACAAAGCATTAATATTAGAAATTAACTGATTTAAAATATGTTTTTTCGCTACACATTAATACATTGAGTACTATTGTGTAAAAATAAAAATATCTATAAGAACACCGTATTATATATCTTACTGTTATTTTTTTATTTATATATATATATATATATATATATATATATATATATATATTCAATGAATCTTATATGTGAATATATGCATAAAGGTATAATAAAGAAATATGGGTCTGTATTTATCTGAGTGTGTGATTGTAGGTGTGTAACATGCATATATAGATGTATTTGTACAAACACACACACACGCACACACACACACACACACATGCACAAACATATATATATATATATATATATATATATATGCATATGTACACAAACACATATAGTATGTATTTCTAAAGCTAAACACCCATGAGGAGCATGTATTTGGTACCTATAAATTGTACCCTTCAAATTTATTTGAATTTTTACTAAAATCTATTATCTCTCTCTCTCTTTCTCTCTCTCTCTCTCTCTCTCCCCCTCTCTCTCTCTCTCTCTCTCTCTATATATATATATATATATATATATATATATATATATATATATATTAAATGCTAAATCACCTTTAGGACAAAGTTCCTCATGACTCTCCACAGATTTTTCTTTATTATCTGTAAATTGTCATCCATTCTTAATAAAGATAGTGGACTTATTTCCCATTGATTTCTACACAGTTTGACATTAAGAGTTTTCCTTTTTTTTAGGCCAGTTGCCACCCATGCATATAAAGCCCACTCTTCCCAATTATATGATCCATAACTAAGGGAGAAGAGACAGATTCGTGCCTTTCTTAAGTGCACTTGTGCAAAAACAGTCAAGCCCATGATTTGAACTTGATTTGCTGATTCTACATTCTCTGCCAATATCCATTACACCACCAACTATATATATATATATATATATATGAAACTATTTTGTGTGTGGAGAAATTTTTATATATAATACTGATTATTGATAAATTATGCTTATACATTTATTTTATATTTTCACAAACAAACACTGCATATAGCCATCCCTTAATTATTTAATTATGCACATGTGTAGTGGTATAAACACATAAACAGACATATATATATATATATATATATATATATATATATATATATATATATATATATATATATACATATATATATACACGCACATACACAATTATATATATACATTTTCATATACATATATATGTGTATATATATATATAAATATATATATACATTTTCACACACACACACACACATATATATATATAGACACATTTTCACTTTTATATATATATATATATATACACAAATACACACAGACATACATACACATATATATACATTTTCATATACATATATATATATATAAACATACATATGCATACGCATATATGTATGCACATGCACATATATGGACTTATACACACATACATATATCTATACACACACATATAGAGACATAGACGCATATATATACACATACACAAACACACATATATACACATACAAAAAATATATATATATACTTATATACACATACATGCACACACGCACATATATATATATATACATACAGATATTCACATACATACATATATACAGACAGAAATACAAACACACACATATATATGCATATACACACACTCATATAAATATATATACATACAGACATACACATACATATATATATACAGATATACACACACAAACACACATATACAGACACACATATATATACATATATATATATATACATGCATACATACATATTAAATGAAACAGTTATAGATGTAAAGTAATTTTAATTTCCTCGAATTCTCTTCTGCAAATTGCAACACAAATCTGAGAGAATATTTCTTTAAATAATTACAAAGTTAAAAATAAAATGCCAAATCTAAATAAAAACAGCCTAAATTAGTGAATAGAGAAATCTACGTAATTACAATTTTAGGTGATAACTTCTGCTCGTGTCGCCTGCTGTGGAAAATATTGAGTTGATTCATCCGAAACAAAATCTCATAACATCAAATTTGGAGAAGTTGATGAAGGGTGGGGGACAGACTGGATGGGAAGGATGGAGAAATCGAATGAGAAATGGAGACGATGGTGATGAGTGGGAAATTTTCTACCTTAATTAGAACCATCTAATAGGTGGCGGAAACTTGTTATCTATGAATATAGATTAAAATAAAATTTATCTTCTCCAAAGAAGGAAGTTAATTTGCATTGATTCCAGTAAATAATGAAGAAAGAAATGAAGGTGTAAGAGAAAATGAATGACAGTGAAGGAACTGATTGGGAGGAGTATTTTATGCCCTTCCTTCATGTCAGGAAAGGAGGAAAGATGAAAATATACTTGCAAAATCAAGGAAAGTGAAGTTGTGTTATTTGATAATAAAGATTAGAGTGAAATAAACTAATTAATCTAATATATAAATACCAATTTTTCTTTTTCATTGAAAGGTTAGGATCTAGATATTAGTTTTCGGGTATGTTTTATGCAAGAGCTTATTGGACATATGTTCTTATTTTTGTCTTTTTAATTTGAATATATATATAAAAAATTAAATTAGTTTTATGAAAAGCTTGCACATTAAACAAACTCTATTTAATTATTTAATATTTATGTGCCAGAAAGAGTATTTTAGTAATAAAATACCAATCTTTTATTAGCGACATTATAAAACAGTTCAATGAAGAAACGAAAACAACAAATATTTCCTCTGATATAATTATAAATTCATAGAGTTGTACTGAATCATTGATATTGATTTTTAGTTCTTGGAAAGAAATGATATTCAGTTTTCAAGACAAGAAGCAAATTTCATAAGGAATGATAACGATTCTTTTACATTTTCTTCATTCAGTCACCAACAGCACTTCAGTATTTTGAATCTCTTATGTTGTTCAGAAAATAATGCCCAATATTAGAATCAACATTTATTCATGGATTAATGTATTTAACAGTGTTTATATCAGTCAAAATAGGAATCCTGAACAGCTACACATTTTTACCATCAAGATATAAGGTTGTTTATGTCTTTGCAATAAACTCCTAAAAGTTTGGATGCCAAGAAATCTTTGAATGCAATTTCTGTATCTTCTTTGCAATGGAATGTCTTTTGGCATCGTCAAAACGCTTGAAAAAGTTGTAATCAGTGACAAGGGAATATGGTGGATGTGGCAAGGTCTCATATGCCAAGTTGGTGAGATTCTGCAGTGTCACACTGGCAGAATATGGCCAAGATGCTTAACATCAGGGAAAAGCAGCTGAAGTCTCTGGGACACATAATCAGGAAGGAGGGCCTGGAAAATCTGATACTCATGGGTCAAATAGAGGGAAAAAGGGACATGGGAAAACAACGCATGACATACCTAGCGGCCTTAAGCAAGTTGATGATAGAACTTGGTCTGGAGGAGGTGGCAGAGGTTAGGAACTTGTTTAGTGCTGCAAGGGATAGGAGGAGGTGGAGAGCCATGACCGCCTACGTCCTGAAAAGACATGGCACATAAAAAGAAAGATTGTCATGAAGCAGAATTGTGGTATTCACATTTTGCTTAACTGAATGTGCATTTCATCCAGTTGCTGGCAGTATGCGTCGGCATTGATGCTCTAGTTAGATTCCAGAAAGCTGTAATAGATAATGGCGAACTACCACACAGTCACCATATTCTTCTGTTGGTGCAACTTTGATTTTTGAGTTCATGTGGAAGCAGTTTATTAAGTTTTTTTTTTTCACCCTATCCAATTTCCTTGAGATGGTCTGATTTTGTTGAAATCCTGACACCCATTATCTGAGATATTTCTCTGACACTTTGACATGGGTTTTGTTTGACTAGTGTTTTCAGATGTTCATTGTCAATTGCAAATGTATGTCCTCTGACATCTAGTGAATTCAAGATTCTTATCCTTACTGACTGGTCGAAAGTTGATAACTTCACCCCATACTCTGTTAATGTTGACAGCAGATTGAGAAGCATTATGAGAAAAGTTTGAATGCATGCAAAAAAGAAAGTAAATGCATCTCTTCTTTGTTTATGTTCAAGAAGAGAGGTATATAATGCTTTAAGTCAAATTCTGAAAGAGATTGATATAGAACTAACAAAAGAGAGACCTTCATTATTAGAAAATGAGTAATATATTTTTGTGCAACTATGATAATAACAGTTTAGAACACAATTATAGTATTTATTCAAAAATCTGACATAAGTTTCCAAACAACCTAATACATTAGTGTATTTGCACCTCCTTACATATTTACAATGTGGATAGTATTTTCAGTAGTCTACAATGCACCCAAATGTATAAACACTATTGATTCTATTGGAGAGTAAAAAAAAAAGAAATCATGCTATTCAATAATAATAATAAAGAAAGACCTAATCCAGTGTTTCACAAAGATTAGAATATACTTACTTTAACCAGTTTTTAAATTGAGAAGAAAAAAGTCATAGGAAATAAAGTTACCCCTTTAGCTTGTGGGTTAGAAAAAAAAACACAAAGTAAGTATGAGAGGTTGCTAAAAAGTTCACCACCCTATTTACTTCCCAAAATCTAACCAAATAACCAAACATTAAAATTTATTTTTGATGGGTTTCTTGGTCTGATTAGAACTTTTCGGTGCTGTAATTGTAATATTTTTTTAATTTAAAATAGGTAATAGTTTTAGTAAAAGAAGTAATGTATTTAATATATCTTACCAGAATAAAAGTCATATTTGATATATGATAAAGTAAGGAATATTTTAATAAACTAAATGTTGATAATAAGCCTTATTTAATTTAGACTAAAGTAAAATTTTAATAAACTAGTTTATTAAAAGATTAATTATTTCATTACAACATTTTTAAAATAAATTTCCAAAAATTAAAATTTTGCATATTTGATTATAAATATTAATTAATAATGATAATATAACTGAAAAATATGTGAAAATTGTGAGAAATTAATGTGTTTTTTTCAAATGATCAGAACTTCTACCAAAAACAGTTTAATAGATAACTGGAGCTATAATATTCAATAAACCAAGGACAGTTTTGAATAATTCAATGGCAGAATCTTTGAGTTGGTTAACCAGATGAGTCACTTGAACTTTTCTTGATTTATTGAATATTATATATATTATAAAAATTATACCTATTTGAAATAAAAATAATACTCATTTTCTCTTTGATTTTTTCATACCTACACATCAGTTGTCTTTTATTCATTTTTTTTTCCTTGAATTTTTTCTACAACCATTTATTAAGCACATCCAACTCCATATTGCTTTTTTCATTATCAAATTTACAATAAGCAAAATCTTGCAAATTTTAACCCTTTGAGTAACCCTTAGATTCCTCTTTTGCACAAACAATTGTTTAGTATTTTGTTTTTATATTAATAAGTTCATGATGTTAACTGTCAACTTCTTCAGCAAATACGGCTTCTCCCCTTACGGTCCTGACTCCTTCCTCCACAGAGAAGCTTATATAATAAAGTGATAAAATATCATTAGCTAATTATGCAGATGTTTCACTTATGCAAATTACAAACCACCATCAGCACCAAGTAGTCACCACTTCAAACACAATTTTGGAAATGACATGAGCTCAACGCATGAGGACTTCAATAAATCATTATCATTGTCATCAACCATAGGAGGAACCTGAGGGCAGAAGAAACAGACGTTGATTCTCCTCTCTTGGGATCTTTTCCATGAGCTTTCAGATAGCTTGCCGATACCATCTCCTCTCAAAGTTCTTGACTGACAACCAAAGATCAGGTCGTGTGGATCACCCTTAGTGCCTACACTAGGCTCTCAGATTTCGAATTCAGAGTTGTTGTTCTGCTAGACCGGTTGCCATCCAAAGCTCTAGGACCCCGCCTGTCCTGCTATTTATCCATAGCTGGGTGGAGAAGAGATAGATTCATACCTTTCCCAAGGGTATTAACACCTAAGTGAATGTAATGAACTCGACTGGAATTCAAACTCAACTCTATTTCTTGAATCAGAGCCACTATCCATTATTTCACCATGCCACCATAAATAGTGTTCTTTAGAGCCAATGTGTTTTTAAAACAAGTGTGTTTTTTAAGGGTAAGGAAAAGATAACCCAGTTGTATTATTATATAACAAACAATACATATTATTAACAGGTTGAAAGAGAATAATGCAGCCTGAGAAGAACAGAAAGTTAAAAGAACATCTTTTTTCTCCAAAGAAAATTATCTTTCTTTGATTTATTAAAATTAAAACCCATGCTCTTATCTTTATTAATGGAATTGGAAGTCCTACCAGGATTCATTATTAGTGGCCACAATATTAATAGGATCAGATATGAAGATGACATAGTATTGACAGTAGACATAGAAAAGAAAATACAGGAACTCCGACAGATGATAATGAAGGAAAGTAAGAAGAAAGGACTAAACATCAATTATAAGAAGATAGAATGTATAGTTGTGAGCAAAAAGAAGAGCCCAACATGCAAATTACAAACTGGAGATGCCAAAATCAAGCAAATACAAAAATTAAAATACCAAGGAAGTGTTTTAACAGAGAACTGAAATCCAGAAACACATCGAGAGAGCAATAAACGGTTTCTAAAAGCTAAGCAAAGTATTAAATAACAGGAACATCTCATAAGTAATAAACAAAAGAGTATTTAAATTTTACATAATATCAGTCCTCCTATATGGCAGGACAATCTCTACACAGATGAAGAACATACTTAAAACAACAGAACTATGATTCTATAGAAGGACGCTGAGAATACCATGGACTGAACATGTGAGTAATGACAAAGTTTTAGAGAAAATGGAAACAAAAAGGACACTTATATTTAACATCAAGAAGAATGCCAGACAATCTCTTCATAGGTGATAAAGATGTAATTCTATACAAGGATGCAGAGAATACCATAGACTTAAAATGTGATCAACAACAAAGTTTTAGAGAAAATGGAAACAAAAAGGGCTCTTATGCTTAACAACAGAAAGAGACAATTAAAATTTCTTGGGCAAATAATGAGGAAGGGGTGCTTGGAAAATTTAACACACACAAGAGAAGAGGGACAGAGAAAAACAACATATAACTTACCTAGTGATCTTGTGTAAATGGATGTGTTTAGGTGAAATAACAAAAGATACCTACAAGGGGCAGAAATTGTGGAGAGTCATGATCGCCAACGTCCTGAAGGGAAATGGCATAAAAGAAGAAGATTTGGTTTCAAGCTTTGATGAGTACTGTTTCTTTTAATGTATTTTAGAACATGTTATTTTCTGTATTTTTGTAATGGGTGAATAGAAGGCATTAAAAAGTTGAATGCTTGCCAAAAAGCCGTACGGTTCACTCATCTCACTCGCAACCACACAAAAAGGAAGTCACAACTGTCGATAGAAAAAAAAAAGAAGTTTTTAAAGCAGTCAACTTGATTCACAATGTTTATGATTGGCCAGGCATGAAACAAATTTAGATTGTGGAATGGGCACCAGAGAGAGAGCTTCCTTAATCACTACAATCTTATCCCCTTCAAGTCTCGGGTCAACCATAATCTATCTTACATATCCTCATAATATACACTTTTTGCTCATCACCTAGTGTATGTCCTTAAAACAATCTCATTTAATAATCCTCTACCATGAGTGTCAGTCAGTTATGTGCCATGTGTGATACATGCTTAGGCGATCATGTATCTTTCGATATATGACTGACGAGGCAAATTTTTTTCCCCACAGTAGGTTGCCATTTCTTTCATTTTTAATGTCTCATATTATGTTTCATAAGACATTCAATTGCATCATTAGTCATTTAAAGGTCATAAGCAACAAACAAATAGACAAAAAGAAGAGATCTGTAGATAGATTTCAATTAATAAAACTGAAAACAACTTAGAAAATCACCTGCAGGCTTGTGAATTATCATATCAAACTTCAAAAGATATTTTGTGCCTCAAAAGACATCCGAACTTCCTGTTTTCATGAGCAGTATTGGGTAATCTCTCTAGCAAAGACTAACTCATAAGAATTACATTGTTAAGGCTGTATTTTGATATTAAGAATTTAAATTATTAAGATATCAAAGTTAATTTGCTTTGATTAAATTCGTTTCCACGATTTACCTTTAACCTTTGAGGAATATTTTTTATTTATTCTGAGCCACTTTTAACATTGCTTGTAATTAAAGATGGCAGAATAGATAAATCTCTATATAAAATACAGTATGTGTATTTGATTATTTTTTTGCTCTACTAAAGTTATTTCCCTTGAACTTGTGACACCAGCTGGCAGTGTCTTTGCTCCAACAATAGTGCAGTGTTCAAAACTTTTTATGTAGACAGGAGGGGAATGACTGAAAGAGCAAAGTGAAACATATATTATTGGAAAATATATTTAAAGACACTTATACAAAATCTTTCACATAATAATAATCAGGACTGAATGAAATATCAGTTGAGTATTGACTCTGTTGAATATAAAGAGGGGGGTCAATTTCATTTTTTATTAAGTCATAAACTGAACCCCAAATTACTGCATAGTGATATAATTGAAAAAATATTTTAGGACTCACAAATGAAAAATTTCTTCTAATAACAATAATGATGATGACTAAACAAAACAGTTGATTATTAATACAAGATTCTTCTAGATATAAAGTTGGGGATCTGTTTTATATTGTTATTAAGTAATAAACTGATCCCTCCAAGTTACTACATACTAATAACTCGAAAATATTCAAAAACCCACAAGTGAAAACAAAATATCAGTTGTGTATTAATATAAGATTATTCTGGATTTAAAGTGGGGATTGGTTTTACATTGCTTTTAGTAATAACTTAATCATCCAAAGTTACTACATGTTAATACTATAAAAAAATAAAAATTAAAAAATACATTTTAAGACCTGCAAGTAAAAATTTATTTTAATAAATAAACTTAAAATATCAGTTAGAAATTAATGTAAAAGTCTATTGGATGGATATAAAGTGGGTAGTGGGTCAATTTTATATTGTTAATTAGTAATAAACTGAAAGAGAATTAATGAATGTTAATATAAGAAATTAGAAAGGTACATTTAATGACTCACACATGAAAAACTTTCTATAGTAAGGAATTAATAAAATATGATTTCCATATACGCTGCCTTTTTATGGCACACATAAACTAATATCATAAGGTAATAAAGAGATGTGACATAATAAAAATAGAAACAGTGGTGATAAACCAGAAGACTGAAGTAGATCCATTTTCATAGTGTTACCTAAGAAACCAGATTCAAATAAATGTGAACTCCATTGGACAATCAGTCTAATGAACCATGTGTCAAAACTACTCATCTTAATTCTGATGTGCAACAAAATTAGACCAGAACTAGGACAAGAACAGTGCAGTTTCATTAAAGACACTGGAACAAGGAATATAATATTTATGCTCAGAATGATATCAGAAGGAGCAATAGAAATGCAAAAAGATGTATACCTATGTTTTATAGATTATGCAAAAGCATTTGATAAAAAATATTGGAAAAGTTAAGTCAGCTTTGATATATTTGAGAAAGATATTAAAATAATCCAAAACTTACACTGGGGAAAAAACCACTTGCATATGGATAGGAAATGAATTCAGTAAATATACAAAAATAGAAAGTGGGTATAAGACGAGGATGTCTTCTCATCATTTAACCTATACAGTGATGTAATTCTGAAAGAATTAGAATACCATCCAGGATTAATTATTGGTGGTCACAATCTTAACAACACGAGATTTGCAGATGACAGAGTATTGATAGCAGATATAGAAAAGAAAACACAGAAACTCCTACAGAAAGTAATGAACAAAAGCGAGAAGAAAGGATTAAACATCAATTATAAGAAGATAGAATGGTTGTCAGCAAAAGGGACAGCCCAATATGCAAATTACAAATTGAAGATGTCAAAATCAAGCAAATACAAAAATTAAAATACCAAGGAAGTATTTTAACAGAGAACTGAAATCCAGCAACACATCGGGAGAGCAATAAATCGTTTCTAAAAGCTAAGCAAAGTATTAAGAAACAGGAAAATCTCATAAGAAATGAACAAAAGAGTACTTAAATTTTACATAATATCAGTCCTTCTATATGGCAGTGAATGCAGGACAATCTCTACACAGATGAAGAACATATTTAAAACAACAGAAATATGATTCTATAGAAGGATGCTGAGAATACCATGGACTGAACATGTGAGTAATGACAAAGTTTTAGTGAAAATGGAAACAAAAAGGATACTTATACTTAAAGTTAGAAAGATATAGTTGAAATTTCTAGGGTTCATAATAAGGAAGGCAGTTTTGTTAAATTTAACACTCACAGGATATACTAATGGACAGAGGAAAGTAGTGCATAGCCTACCTAATGAGCTTGTGTAAATGGTTGGCAGAACAGTGATGAGGAGAGATAGCAAAAAGACAAAACTTACTAAGAGCTACAAAAGACAGGAAACTGTGAAGAGATATGATAGCCCACATCTTCAAAAGTCAAGGCACAAAGAAGAACAGAAAGAATATATTCATGTGTTTTTTTTTTGCTTTTTTTCTGAAGATCACACTCTAAAATCCCTTTTAAAATGCTGGCAGTCACTGACTCCATGCAATCAGAGATTGATGTCTGATTTTTTAAAGTTCCACCACATTAAGTTAGGCAGTTCCACTAAATTAAGTTAGGCAGTTCCACCTAATCAATCATCCTGAGTATGATGATAAACTACATCTGGCAGCAAGGCCTCTGATTGGGAAGTTTTGAAGAGTGTGAGACCACCTTTTAATTGCTCTTGTTCGCAGGTCCACCCTGACCTGAAGTAACCATGCTAATTCCCATATATACATTTCCTTTGCGACCATGTGGTCTACTTATTAGAAATGGAATAGTAGACCACATGTTCTAAAGGAAATGTATATGTGGGAACTAATTGATCACTATTTCTCTTCTATCACCATTTCTATACTATCCTCTATTATTATACCAATTGCTATTCTCTTCTCTATACTGATCACTATACAAATTACTATTCAATGGTTACTTCGAACGAGTATTATCAAGCAAGTACTATTAGTGTGAATATTACTTGAAGGCATCTGATACCGGTATTGTTCTACGGCATTACTATAGTTGGATCTGTGATTACAAAGTCTCTACAAGCATTACGAAAATGACAATGAGTATTTGTTGACATCGCAAAAATGACAACAAATGTGACATTTGTTGACATCACAAAAATGACAACAAATGTGACATTTGTTGACATCACAAAAACTGTTATTACATATAATTAATGGGAGATGTATTTTTTCCAGATTTTGTCATCCTAAGTTCTTCTTTTATGTGCCATAATACTTCAGAACGCTAGATCACCACAATTTTCTGTCCTTTGTAGCTCTTAATAAATTTTTTCTTTTCGTTATATCTCTCCTAAATTCTGTTCTGCCAGCCATTTACTCAAGCTCGCTAGGTAGGTTATGCATTGCTTTCCCTTGTCTCTCTTAAATTTCAATATGTCCTGTGAGTATCAAATTTTCCAAGCCCTCTTATCTCATTATGTACCTAGAAATTTCAACTCTCTCTTTCTGATGTTAAGTATAAGTGTCCTTTTTGTTTCCATTTTCTCTAAAACTTCATTGCTGCTCACGTTTTCAGTTCATAGTATTCTCAGCATTCTTTTTTGTAATTAATGTTGCTTCAAGTCTCTTCATCATCTATGAGGAGGCTGTCCAGCATTCACTGCCATATAGGAGGATTGATATTACATAACAGTTAAGTACTCTTTTCTTTGTTTCTTCAAGTGCATATTATACACAAATATTTAAAGTAGTCGCTTTTCCCATTGATTCAATAATTATCAGAAGAATCTTGAATCCAGTAACCTCAGGATTGCTATATCAAAAATAGTTGCATTTTAATAAGTTCTCTTTAATATCTTCTCTTTTGATCTCAAAATATTTTTGTTAATAACTACCTGGAAAAAAGAATTAACATCAAGATTCATGGATGCCATCAAGGCATGATGAACCGAAAGCAAAATGCATTAAAGATATCAGCAGCAATTGCATCTCTGTTATTTAATGAGGGTTAATCTGGTGTTTTATTCATCATTTATAAAGGATGAGCCCAAAATGCGATTTGCAAGTTGGGGACACTAAAATCAAACATGTGTGAAAGTTTAAGTATCTAGGAAGTGTTCTGACAGAGGACGGTAGGTGCGACGCTGAGATCCGAAAGCGGATTGGGATGGCCAAGGATGCATTCCAGAAGCTGGGCAGCGTACTGCGAAACAAGAGGATTTCTATGGTGAAAAAGAAAAGAGTATTGAGCTGCTACGTGACATCAGTTCTCCTATATGGCAGCAAATGTTGGATGGTATCCTCAAGGATGTAGAAGAGACTTGAAGCAGCAGAGATGTAGTTCTACAGAAGGATGCTGAGGATATCATGGACCAATCATGTGAGCAATGATGAGGTCTTGGAGAAGATGCAAATAAGGAGGAAGCTTATGGAAGAGGCGGATGAAATTTCTAGGACACGTGATGAGAAAGGAGGTTGTGGAGAATCTCATACTCACGGGACGAATAGAGGGGAAAAGAGACAGGGGAAAGCAGCACATGACATATGTGGTGGGCTTGGGCAGGTAGATGGCAGAGCATGGTCTGGGGGAGTTGGCAGAAACACAAAACCTGTTGAGAGCCATAAGAGATAAGGGGAAGTGGAGAGCCAAGATCACTTACATCCTGAAAGGACACAGCACATTTACCAAAATTACTCAAAAATATCTTGAAATACTAAAGAGTAAAATTATTCAATAAAATTGCCACTGGCTTCAACCACAGCCTCCAGGGAACTTCCAAATCTCCTACAACTCTTCTGGATGGTCTCCTTTTTCAAGTTGGTGAATGCTGCCATATCCTTGCCTTCAGTTCATCTTTGGTGTTACAAGGAGTTTTGTTGTTCTCTTTCTCAACTACCCCCACACATTATCTAGGAGGGTGCAGTTTGGGGAGTTAGGTGACCAGATGTAAGAGGTGATGTGGTTGCAGAAACTGTCTGACAGCCATGACTGGGTTCCCCTGCTTGTGTGGCATGGTGTAGAGTCGTGTTGCCAGACACAGAGTCTTCAAGTAGCCACCCTCTTCACCCAAGGCAGCACTATTTCATCAGTGCAGTTTATGTAGTCCTCTGTGGGAAGCCTGAGGCCCTCACCAATAAATTTAGTTCTTTTCTTATCAGAATGATCAGAGTGAGTTTTCCAAGCTGTCGTACCTTCATAATCACCATTAGATTTATTCAACTCCTTCCAAATTCTCTGCACTATCCTCAGATTAACACCCAAACACTCTGAAATGTTCATATTGGAGCTTCTGGCACGAATGCCAAGCAGTACAGCATGCCATTTCCAAATTTCTGGCAGAGTGAATTGCAGTATGGTGTTTTTTTTCTCACAAATGGTGTCCAACTGACGCTACTATACTGTGCATTCAGCAAAATCAAAAAACAAACAGCACACATGCATGAAATTAAAAATATAAAATGGTGACAATTTGCTCATCACACCCTGCATATATATGAAAGGCAATGGAAAGATACATCATGGTGATGGAAAATAACTGAGTCAGACAAGTAACTGAGGCATCTCTGCCTCAGTTACTTGTCTGGACCATTAACATTGCAGATTCTTCTTTCGATTTTGTCAAGAATCTCTAGATATATAGCAGAAGTACAAGGCCGGATCTGGCTGCAATATTCAATGCATGGACAAATTGTTGACTTATAAACATGTAAGATTGTCTAGCATGATATAGTGAACATACTTTTCTAGAAAACTTAGTATCTGATTTAATTTAATCATTCCATATGTCAGAGGAAAACATGAAACTAAGGAAGCACGGTTAGTTGCTCTCCTGCAAGTTAGTATGAGTCACAAGGCAAGAAAGATTCTTTAAGATGCTTAATAGAGAGTGGTTTCATTTTGGAGGTGTCAAAATTAACAAGCCCAATGGATTCATATATTTCCCAAGGGTAGTTGTGTGAAAGTGAATGCAATGGTCTTTGGCTAGAATTTGAACTTGACACACCAAGCCTACTTTCCATGCTGATTACCACTATTAGCTTAATCTCAAACACCACAGATGTCAGAGAGATCCTCAGTGGTTGCTGTTATGTTGTAGCCTTGTACCAGATTAAGATTAGCAACTGTCTATGGCTTATGGCCATATCATGTTGAAGCACCAGTTCCTGTAATATCACCGAAGTTATCAGTACCTAGATGGGTGACCACTTAGGAATACTAGCTTTCAGCTTGCTTGTATTGGTTGTGGGATGGATGATGACTCGCAATTGTTAATTAGAGAGCCGAGTTCCAATTCCAATTGGGTTCATTATGTTCATTTATGTGCAGATATCTTTGAAAAGGTATGAATCCACCTCTTTCCCTCCAGCTATGGGTTAATTTGTAAGACTTGTATCCCTAAATCATTATTATCTCCCCCCCACAAAAAAAAATTCTTAAAAATCTAAAAAGAAAATTTCTTCTGGCTTTAAGTAACCTGCATAGGGTTGATAAACCATAGAAAACAAATCAATAAATCAATCAAAGCAACCTTTTTGAATTCTGATGGTTCAAATTTTACAACTTCATTGATTTTTTTTTTCATGTTTCATTCATGTGTGATAAAACTTGTGCCTTGCATAAAATCTGGTTGAAATTAGTTCTGGTAGCATTCCCCCCCCTCTCTCTCTCTCTTTCTCTCTTTCTCTCTTTCTTTCTCTTTCTTTCTCTCTCTCTTCTCTCTCTCTCTCTCTATCTCTCTCTCTCTTTCTCTCTCTTTCTTCTCTCTCTTTCTCTCTCTCTATCTCTCTTTCTCTCTCTCTCTCTATCTCTTTCTCTCTCTCTCTCTCACACACACACACACACACACACACACACACACACACACACACACACACACACACACACACACACACACTGTTTCTTACAAGTCTACATTATATTTTTTTCTTATCCTCAAGTGAAATTACTGCCAATAAAGAAATCAAGATCTCATTTTTCATTTGCCCGATTGATGATAAAGATATATGATGACTATAAATGCCATTATATATATAATTTTTCCCTACCTGAAAGTAATGAAAAATTGTAACCGAAAAGACTTGTAAGCATCATCTATTAATATATGTGGCATCAGGCAACCTGCCAAGCAAGAGACTTGGTGTCTAATAAAATGGCCACCATCATCTGTGAGGAAGGCTGTTGGCAAAGCCTATTCATCTGTCTCTCTTTTCTCTTAATATTTATAGAAATATTCATTATTAATCAATTTCTAAATGAAAATTAATAGCAATTTTTTAAGCATCTTCTTGTCAGTGTCGAACAAAGGAGAAGTAACATTTTAATAATATGTGTTGATTTGAATAAAAAATAATTCTTCCTACTCCCAGAAAAAATTTAATAATTTGTGTTGATTTGAATAAAAAATAATTCTTCCTACTCCCAGAAAAAATTTAATAATTTGTGTTGATTTGAATAAAAAATAATTCTTCCTACTCCCAGAAAAAATTTAATAATTTGTGTTGATTTGAATAAAAAATAATTCTTCCTACTCCCAGAAAAAATTTAATAATTTGTGTTGATTTGAATAAAAAATAATTCTTCCTACTCCCAGAAAAAATTTTAATAATTTGTGTTGATTTGAATAAAAAATAATTCTTCCTACTCCCAGAAAAATTTTAATAATTTGTGTTGATTTGAATAAAAATAATTCTTCCTACTCCCAGAAAAAATTTAATAATTTGTGTTGATTTGAATAAAAAATAATTCTTCCTACTCCCAGAAAAATTTTAATAATTTGTGTTGATTTGAATAAAAAATAATTCTTCCTACTCCCAGAAAAAATTTAATAATTTGTGTTGATTTGAATAAAAAATAATTCTTCCTACTCCCAGAAAAAATTTAATAATTTGTGTTGATTTGAATAAAAAATAATTCTTCCTACTCCCAGATAAAAATCTTTGTTCTGAATTCATTTTAGAAAAATTAAAATTTTAATGTTAAAATTTAAAATTTATTTTATATTTCTCTATATCTAGAAAAAAAAATGATGGTGCAGTAAACCTATATTGTTATATCTGTATTGTTTTTGCATTCACACTGGTTGAGTTTAATCAGCTCTGGTCAATGACTGTAAAGTCATTACATAGTCTCATGGATAGTTTTATAGTAGGCACCTAAATTCTATAAAGGAAAGGATAGCGTAGTGAATTCCTGTTATCTTCTCCATGGATTTTGAATTCAGAATTGACCTTCTCCAAGACTGGTTACACTAACAAAATACTTTTATAGTTATAGGCCTTGGGGAAAATGGCTATTCCTTACCTTTTGGCGTATATTTTGCCACCCATAAAAAGGAAACCATGGGGAGTAAGATAACAATTCAACTTGATTACATTTATTTAATAGATTGATTTGCATAAAACATTAAAATATTGTACTATTTACATTATTCAGAGTGTCCTCCTCATTTTTATTGTCATATTCACAATGTTTCAGCTGTTGTATGCTCCGGCCTTCTTCAGGTAATATACTTTGGAATTTTGAACCAAACCCTTTATTTCGTCCATTTGGAAAAATAGACAGATATTAAAATATTGTGTTTACAAGAACTAAATAATTCTTGGTTAATCAAAACCTATGTGCCATGTCCCTTCAGGACGTGGGTGATCATGGCCTTTTTACAATTTCCTGTACTTTGTAGATCTTACTCAGTTTTGTCTTTTTGCTATACATCCTAATCTCTGTTCTGCCAACCAATTACAATAGCTCTTTATCTCGGCTATTCCCTGTTTTCTTCTCTCCCTCTTGTCTTCAAATATATCCTGTGACTGTTAAATTCTGTAAGCCCCCCTTCCCTATTATGTACCATAGAAATTTCAATTATCTTTTTGTGATTCTAAGTATAGGTCTCCTTTTTGTTTCCATTTTCTCTAAGACTTTGTTGTTACTCACATGTTCAGTCCATGGTATTCTCAGCATCCTTCTGTAGAACCACATTTCTGTTGCCTCAAGTCTCATCTGCCATACAGGAAGACCTATGTTTCATAACTGTTGAGTACTCTTTTTTTGTTTCTAATGAAGTTTTCCCATTTCTTAATACTTTGCTTAGCATCATTCACTATTCCAATGCACTTTCAATTTTGGTGTTGTATTTTCTGTTCTTTCAAACTAGCATGGTTAAATCTTATTTTTTTTGTCATTCGTTCCCATGTAGTGTAAACAGTTGAAATCAGTGTTCAAATTTTGCTGAAATAATTTCATATATTATCACCCTCATGTATTATCATGTATTTCATCTATTATTTTCCCTCATAAAATTAAAAGATTGTTATTCATATCTAATTTGTTAAAATTGCTACAGAAACTTAAGAAAATTATTTTGATTAAAAATTCAAAATGGAAACAGTATTTTCACCCTTGACATTCATGCTACACTGAATTTTACATGTTGTTCTTTCTAAATATTCAATCTCAATATATAATTAATGCCAATGTAAATTTAATAATACTAAAATTTTTTAAAAAATGACCAAAATAGTTTATGTCTATGACTATAAAATTGAATAAAATATCAATGAAACTCACCAGTTACTTGTAAAGAATAACCACTCTTAATGATAAAAAAAAATTCTCTTATTAGAAATGTCTATTACTTTTGAGGGCTTTGTTTAATTACTCACTCTACGAGTATAAAATTACATTTAACATCTGAAATATTCCAAGGGAACAAAAATGGTAACTTGTATGAGATTTTTTTAGCAGGCAATAAAATATACTTGAAAGATTTGTTAAGAATATCTTTGGTTTGTTTATATTTGACTTCAGAAATTCTAGCTGTAAGATCTGTTTTTGTATTAAGAGTACTGAACTGTTACATAATATCAGTGCTTTTATATGGTAGTGAATGCAGGACTATTTCATCGCAGATGAAGAAGAGACAGAAATGTGGTTCTACAGAAGGATGCTAAGAATACTATGGACTGAACATGTGAGCAGTGACAAAGTCTTAGAGAAAATAATAATAAAAAGGACACTTACATTTAACACCTGAAAGAGATATTGAAATAATGAGGAAAGGTGGCTTGGAAAATTTGATACTCACAGGACATATTGAAGGCAAGAGAGATAGAGCAAAACAGCACATAGCCACCCTATCAAGATTATGTAAATGGATGGAAGAACAAGGTTTAGGAGAGATAGCAAAAAGACAAAATTTACTCAGAACTACAAAAGACAGGAAGTTGTGGAGAGCCATGATCACTCATGTCCTAAAGGAACATGGCACATAGAAAAAGTTTATTTTAGTTACATAGATGCTTCCAATAATGTATTCTGATAGCCAATGTCTGGAAGGGAAACGGCCCATAGAACAAGGGTATAAAGTTATAGTTGAGGTTTGAGATGATATTTTGAAGTTTGTATGATATTTTCTTACTAGGAAATAAAATATGCTTGAAAGGATTTATTAAGAATATCTTTGTTTTGCTTAAATTTGACTCCAAGAATTCAGGCCAGAAGACCTGGTTGGGTATTACTATGCATGAAGAAGAAAACATACAAGTTTATGGTTCTGACAATGTTCTGACAGACCACATAGTAGGTCTGAAAATAAGCAAAAAGACAGAAAAGCATTTCAAACTTAGCAGACAACTGAATAGATGGACACGAAGTTGACAGTCATGTCATTATCAGAGCTTTGAAAAATGGTCTCAAAGATCCTTGGAAGAAGTACTGAAGAAGCTGGAAATTAAAGAAAGAGCTGGAACCATCCTGATGAGAGCATTGTTCAAAACAGCTGAGATACTGAGAAAGGTGCATTGTGGGAACATGTTGTCATTTAAGATCTGGTGTTGGCCATCAGTGTGAACACTCTATAAATAAAGATCCTTGTCAAACAAAAGACTTGACCGAGTAGTTATAAACAAGAAGAAAACAATGTTTCTGATTCTGGAGTTTGCTGTTGCAAGTAAATCTAAAAGAAAGTAAAAAGCTAAGTAAATATCTTAATCTTGACAAGTAGAAGTAGATTCAATTCAACATCACTTATCAGATCAAAACTATAAGGCTTGACAAATACCTTTTTTCTTTAATCATTTTACCTGAAGCAAGGCTTTAAACCTGAAGAAAAAACATTATTAAGGAGAGAGGACAATAAAAGAATAGGAATTAGGGAAACAGTAGATGATGATTGACACTGCATTTAAATCAAAAGTGGATAGCAAGAAGTCAAAAGAGAGTTTCACAAGAGAACTAATAAATTTAATAATAATAATTAATAATACTTAGAATTAATAAATTGTGTACTATCTGCCTGGTATCTCAAGGCACATATGACCTCTGGTGAGGTTTCTGCAATTAAATTGTCCCACAGAATGAGGTAGTTGGCCCTATGCCAAACTGTACTCTGACGAATGGTTCATTTCTGTCTGGGTTTTCCTTCTTTTAAAACGTCCCCATCTTAATGAATTCCATCTACCTGGGAATTGGGAATTCAAAGTTTTCTTTCTCCTAGACTGGTTGTCAACCAAGGCTGAAGAGCCCAGTCAGAACTAATAAATGATTGAATGTTCATGTTTGTTTACCTGCATGAATCAAATAAAATCTTCATTCGATAATTTTTTTAAAAAAGCCAAAAAGTCATCCAAGATTGAAAACTAAATGATCAAGATGGAACTGAAAATGAAAGACCAACAAAAGAGTCAGGAAACATCAAATGCAAAGCAAGAATTAAGGGTCTAATCAACCTGTAAAACAAGTAGGGGAAAAATACTTTGACATGCCTTATACCCATGACAAGTGCAGAAGTTTGATCTTAGCAAAAATCTGACCAATCAGTGGGTTGCAGAGCTCTGGGTTGAAACCAGAAATAGAAGGCAAGCAGCTCAAGATCAAAGCCTGCTAACAAGATCTTACCAGACATATATTTTAAAGAATGGAGGAGACCCAAAATGTCATTTCTGTACACATGCTGAACAAGACTATTGATCATTTAATAACTGACTACTCTATCCTATCAGCAAATGAATTTAAAAATAGGCATTTTATGGGAGGGCAATACCTTCACTGAAACATATGTCAATATTATAATCTACTCCATACAGGAAAATAGTATGAGTAAAAACCACTATCAATTTTAGAAGGTGATGATGTTAATTTGCTTTAAGACTTTACCATGCATACTGACTACACTACACAAGCTAAAAAGTCACATGTAGTTTTAAAAGACTTCAAAAACTGTAAATACTATCTTAGAGATATAAGTATATAATTTGATGAAAACATTCTGGCAAAAGAATTTGATAAATTCTCTAAATAAAGTATCTAGAAATAGAACTAACAATAATGCAGCATTTATAAAACCCATCCACAATTACAGTAGAAGTAGGAGTAATCCCTGAAATACAAAAGGTTGTCGTAATAGTAATATTATCTGTTTCCTTATAAGGAAATATTCAGCATTCATTGATCAAACAGCTAGTGCTACTTTCAGTTGAAATTTATAAAAATTTTCTATTAAAACAAGTTTACAGAAAAATAGGGTTTTCAAGTCTATTGATATTGATCTTTCCAGTATAGTAGGGGATTTCCATCTTAAACTTTACTTTGAAGTAGTGGAGAAAGTCAATATTTTGATTATGTCATTATTTTCTCTTACAGTTATATCTGCTGTCCATTTTAGTTGCTGAAAGTCCTCAACTGATGCAGTTTGGTGATTCCTTAATGCAGTTCATGAATTCTGAAGAAGGATGGTCCTAAGACCTACAATAACTGATCACTGATCTGAAAAAGCAGTTGGATACTGTTTACAGTTGACATATTTCTGAACGGGTTGGGTGCCATGCATGACATCCATAAGGAAGATCATGAACAAGACTCAAGATTTTATGGTAATATTTTGATTTTGTAGCATCTTGCAGAGTTGGGCAAAACTACCATTAGTACAACCTATTCTATGTTCAATTTCTTTATTTCTTGTACTAAATTTGTTATAATTGATCCATTCATCATAATGGGGACTGCTCATATGGTTGGAAAACCCTTTCAATCTAATAAGCTCAATAACTTCTTCTGAAACACCTTCATTTATCTTAGGTCTTGCAAATGACTGTACCAAATGATAAATCAAAAAGAAATAATAATAATAATAATAATAATAATAATAATAATAATAATAATAATAATGATAATTTGGTTGAGACTTGGGGACAGCTCATACAAAACAAAAGAAAACAAGAAGATAATAATATCTAAAGGAAATGAATGCACTGGGGAAGAAACTTTTTTCTAAGTTATACAGGTATGCGTAAGTTTAATCAATGTTTGATCATTAACGCCAAGCCACTTGGCTTTATGTATCCTGTTCTTGAAATGTTTCAGTTGGCATATTTAATAATCCCCAGGGCAAATGGCAGAGTCACATCTGGATTCTGCCCAATCTCTCGGCTCTAAACTCCTCTGGATGACTCAAAATACAAAAGATGAATGTAACTTGCCTTCGCCAATAAACTTGCAAAGATGATTAAATGAAAATTATTATCTTAGAAGAATTCCTTCAATCACCATATTCTTATTCTGTCTTGATTCTTTTTGAAAATAATAATGAAGACCTAGCAGAGGCTTTTACAGACAATCAATTCAGTGAAAATGCATGATCATCTGGAACTGTGGCAAGCATTTCAAGCTCAGATAATTTAAATCACAAATTCTTGTAAAATCTGCTAAATACAGATATTTAAAAAAAATTTAGACGAAACATTTTTATTATTATAACTTTTTTATTAGCTGCGAATGTCACTTTTTCACTGAACCCCAAACTATAACAAAAAAAAAAAAGAAGCAATAATAAATAACTTCACTAATCCTAACAAAATGTTTGATTGATTCCCACCCCAAAAAGTATTATTAATAAACTGGATTCATGTTAATGAAATTTTTTATTTACTCCCACCCCACAAAAAGTGAATAACAATAAGCTGGAGTCATTTTTTATTGACTACTCCAACAACAAAAATGTAATCATAATAATAACCTAGAATAAGGGAAATAAATTGTTTTTGCACTCCCCTACCAAAAGAAAAACAACAACAAAAATAATAGCAAGCCCCTTAATTTTTTTTCTTGAACCCAAGAAAAAAATTCAAAAATAAAGAGCTGGAATAATGTTAATAAAACTTTTTATTGAGACTCTAACTCAAAAAAAAGGTAAAAATAAAAGCTGGGATGATGCTAATAAAATCTTTCATTGACCCTTGCTCCAAATAAGCAGGAATAATGTTAATAAATGTTTTTATTGACCTCCCCCCCCCCAACATAAGAAAGACAATAATAAAAAGATGGAGTAAAGTTAATAAAATTTCTTCTTACCCCACCACTCTGCCAACTCAAAAAAAAAAGGCAAAAATAATAATGTTAATAAAACATTTTATTGCCCCACCCCCACAAAAAAAAGCAAAAACAAAAAGCAATAAGCTAACAAAATTTTTATTGCACCCCCTTCAACTAAAATAAATATGCAAAAATAAAAACTGGAATAAAAAAATGTTATTGCCCTCACTAAAAAAAAGTGGGAAAAATAATTTTGAATAATGCTAATAAAAATTTGTTAATGACCAAATACCTCAACCTCCAAAAAGACAACAATAATACTAAGCTGGAATATAGTTAATAACATTTTCATTGCCCTCCCCTATTAAAATATCAATGATAATGAGCTGGGATAATGCTAATAAAGACAAATATGGATGTTTATTAATATACACAAAACCACAATTGAGTTTTTCAATATTATCTTCAAATTTGAAGAGAAAAACTGTTAATTCCAACTAAAAGAATAATATAGATATTGTGAATTTAACAAGTAGAAAGGTTCTCCAGCATATAGAAATGATGAAAGTCGTTTTATAATTGGTTTTAGTTGATAGATGTGATATTGCATCTTGGGTAGTTAAAAGTATTTTGAGAAAATATTAATAAAGTACTTTTTGTTATTATTTTTTTAGATGAACTATATTTGATATTTTTTGTCAATAGTTTTACTTCATCTTATTTGCTAGAGTGAATGACATGAGAGTGGAAATAAAGAATTAAATGAGAGATCATAATAAAACTGTATCAATGTATTATCAATATTTTCGATTGATTTTTCATTGGAAAGAAATCTTCATAAACTCCAACCTAGTTTTAAATGTGTAAAAGAGGTTTGTGAGCATTTTGGCTTCCCCAAAAACTTTGTTATTCGCCCACATCAAACACTGCAAAAAATGCTGCTAGTCTTTGGGGATGTTCAAGAAGACATACTTTTTCATGATGGCTCCAAGATGCTTAAAAGAACACAGAGTAGGTTTTTTTTTTTACAATCATAATAAAGCATTTCCTTTGCTATTTGCCCACATCAAACACTGTAAAAAATGCTGCTAGTCTTTGGGGATGTTCAAGAAGACATACTTTTTCATGATGGCTCCAAGATGCTTAAAAGAACACAGAGTAGGTTTTTTTTTTTACAATCATAATAAAGCATTTCCTTTGCTATTTGCCCACATCAAACACTGTAAAAAATGCTGCTAGTCTTTGGGGATGTTCAAGAAGACATACTTTTTCATGATGGCTCCAAGATGCTTAGAAGAACAGAGAGGGGGAGCAAGAGTAAAGAGCTTTGACAGAGGAAAGGATGAAGAGAAGGACAGTGAATAGATCAAGGTATCTGGAGATGTCGACTGACATTGCATTTGAATAGTTGGATATTACAGCTATCAGAGAAGCAAGTAAGAGGAAGGGAGTTCCACAGATGGGAAGTGTGATACATGAAGCTATTGGAGTAGAAGAGACGGCTATATTTAATCAATTTCACAGTGAAAGGGTGGGACTGAGATGCCAACCATGACAATCTGACAAGTTCACTTGCACAACTGTTAACAACTGCACAATTTATGATGGTACATTTACGTTCCACCATCATTATTATGCATGCTCCTTTCAGATCAAAACATCCAGCTGCAAAAAAGAGTAAGTTTTATTATGAGATGCTCTTTAACCTTCAGTGAATCTTTAACTTATCTTTCATAGCCATTGTCTTAACTAATTTAATCTGTGGCAATCAAAGAAAAAATACAAATCTGTTACCATTCTGCCACTCTTTTGTCGCTGATTCTCAATGTTATTTCACTACCTTTTAACAGGAGAGTTATTTTTCAGTATTTTATTAAAAGAAACACTTGACATGTACACAAAGTGGTTAAAGCACCATCCATGAAAGACAAGTTGTTAGATGAGTTCAAGTCTCATTCAACATTGTTTCTTCATTTTCAATTTATACTCTTTGCTCTGTCAGTGTATCAACTGAGAATGTTGTGATAAAAAGTAACAACACAAAGTAATAAAGTCTGAAACAACATTAGTCAAGGCAGTTTCAAGAGTTTTGATCAACTAAACCAATCCCTTTTCATTTTGTCTGTCAAGACATCCAACATAAATTAGAAAAATGATTAACCAGTTATCCAAATGAAACTGTGTATCATTTCTCAGCAGATCCATGAATTAAAGATTCCTCTTTTATTATGTTGGATTATTTGGAAATAAAAGGTTAATATTCTTTCTTAATGAAGAAAAACTAACTTTCCAGAAAGTAAGTGAAGAGTTCCAACATTACCATATATTAAATGCAGAGAGTAGGATTTAGGCTTTAGACAATTTTACTTGTCATACATTTATTTTCAAAGCAATTAGTTGATTTATATACTTTTATACTGTATACTTTTAAAATCTAAAATACCCTTAAAAACAAAACCAATAAATAAATATGAATGTATAATAAAAATAAAGAAAACAATAAATTCACAAGACTTTACATTAAAGACTGATTCAGTTTCAAGCAAGATTATTCTTTAATAACACTTCATGTTTTGCATGAAATGTTTTCCTTTTTATGACATGAATCAGCCAAGCAAATAGAGAGGTGAATATTAATTTGATTACATGGAAATTTCAAACAGTTTTATTTCTTTCTGTTGACCAATATTAGTCTGTTGTGTATTGGCCATTTTGCCAATTATCGTTTTCTGAACTTGCTTTTCATGTCAGCCGGAATTAATAAAATACCATCTTCAGTTAGCTTGTTTTTATGTCTGTGCATTTAAGTATATAAATTTAAGTATACATTTGTCAATGTTATATATATATACAGCCCCACCCCCACGTCCATCTTTCCCCTTGTTTTTCTTTTCTTTTCTTTTCTTTTCTTTTCTTTTCTTTTCTTTTCTTTTCTCTCTCTTTCTCATCTTCTGATTTTTAAGTTTAGATTATTGTGCGTAGTGTCACTACAAATGTATAGACCCATTTTCGGTGTTCCCGGAGTTTTTTTTTTGTCTGATTTCTTTTTGAATTTGTAGGTCTGATGAATTGGATCGTAATTACGATTCCAATGTAATAAATTATATCCATGGAATATTAGTGTTTAAGCCTTTTTATTATATATATATATATATATATATATATATATATATATATATATATATATATATATGTATGCATGTGTATATATACATATATATATTCATACATGTTTCATTAAATAATATAGATAACTGTTGTCTATATATTTTGTATGTGTGTGTGTGTGTGTGTGTATGCATCTATGGGGAAGATAAATTCTTGGTATGTATTACAGTATTCTAATAAAGGGAACTGTGAATTTAAGAAACCATCTGTATTACTTCTGCTAAAATCTGTCCAATTTTGCAATGTTGTAGCGTACATATGGACAATAATGGGTATGTTCCCATTCACATAAATACAATAGTAAATACTGTATGTTGATCTGCAGTTGGAGATTCATTGTAGAATTCACTTGACTCCCTTCTAGCAGCTGACTACTTCTTCAATGTGCAGCTGGCGAATCTTACATGTGTTGCTCTTGTCCTAAGTATTATCGTTCATTACCAACCTTCATGTGATTATTCTATTCAGTAACCTTTCCTTGGTTACAACATGCTAAAATGATAAAAGTCATTTCTGTAATTACTGAATTTTTAAAGCCTACTTATTCTTTATGTGCTGTATTCCCTCAGGATGTAGGTGATCATGGCTGTCCATATGTTCCCGTCCTTTGTAGCTGTTAATAAATTTTGTCTTTTCATTATTTCTCCTAAACTCTGTTCTGCCATCCATTTACTCAAGCTCACTGAGTAGGTTATATGCTGTTTTCCACTATCCCTCTTGCCTTAAATCTGTCCTGTGAGTATCAGATTTTCCAAGCTCTCTTTCCTCATTACATGCCCTAGAGATTTCAGCTATCTCTTTCTGATATTACATAGAAGTTTCCTTTTTCTTTCCATTTTCTCTAGAACTTCATTAATGCTCACATGTTTGGTCCATGGTATTCTCAGCATGCTTCTGTAGAACTACATTTCTGTTGCTTTAAGTCTCTTCTTCATCTTTGTGGAGAATGTCCAGCATTCACTGCCATATAGGAGGATTGATATCATGTAACAGCTCAATACTCTTTTCAAGGTTTGTAATAAGGTTTTTCTGTTTCTCAGTACTCTGCTTAGCTTCTGGAATGCATCTTTGGCTATCCAAATCCACCTTTGGATTTCAGTGTCACACATTCCATTCTCTGTTAAAACACTTCCCAGATATTTAAAAAGCTTGCTAAACCATCTTAATGATAAAATTATGATTGTAAAAAAAATGATCACTTAATTCATTCCATCAAACAGTATGCTACCTTTCATGTGTGATGTGCAAAAGAAAAGTTATTACTTTTTAGCTCTCAGAGGCTTTACTCATATGCCAATAAATAAATTTATTAGCATTTACTTAACTGTCTTGAAAAGCTTTTTATTTACTTTTTTTGGTTGATAATATTGTAGGGTTTGCATAAATGTAAACACAACAATATTATCATTTAGCAGCAAATCAATAGGTTTTTATTTTTTTTGCATTTTTTGAAGTTAGCAAATTTTTTTAAAAATTAAGTAAATATTGTTTGTTCATTGTGTTTGTTCAACACCTGTATGGGCTATTTAATGCCAAAATCTAAATATTTTTTTATTAAGTTTTAGTTTTTTGGGAGATAATAATAGTTTTATTGAGACAAGTTTTATAATTAACCTATAGCTGGAGGAGAAAAAGGGGTGGATTCATAGTTTTCCTAATGGTATTTGTGTCTAAGTGTTGTAACCTAGAGAAAATTACTGAATAGAATAATCACATGAAGGTGGGTAATGAATGATTATACTTAGGATAAGAACAACACATATAAGATTTGCCAGTGGTGCATAGAAGTAGTAGTCAACTGTTAGAAGTGAGTCAAGTGAATTCCACAATGAATCTCCAACATGCAGACCAACATACAGTATTTACTACTGTATTTATGTGAATGGGGACATACCTATTATTGTTTGTAGGTATGCTACAACAAAAGTATAGGTATAAAAATGAAAAATATGGATCAAAGAAGCATTAACTTCAAGCCTAATTTTATGTCTTTTACACTCTGTCTGTCTGTCTCTCTACCTATATATATATATATATATATATATATATATATATATATATATATATATATGAATGCATGCATATAATTATGATATAATCACCTCTATTTTTTGCTTTAGGAAAGGCATAAGTTATTTACTTTATGGATTATGAGCCCTGTTTTTTTATTTCATAATTTATTTTCATGTTTCTTACTATGATAACATATATCAAAAGTTGTAACCTATGGAAGGTTAGTGAATAGAATAATTACACAAAGGTTGGTAATGAACAATAATACTTAGGACAAGAACAGCACATATAAGATTTGCCAGCAGCGCATAGAAGAAGTAGTCAACTGCTAGATTGGTTGGTTGGTTGGTTGTTTGGGGTTTTATGGCATATCAACCACTATGGGTTATTTAATGCCAGATCCAGTATTTACTAAATATATCAAAAACGTATAGCTGGCAACATCATTGTTTCAAAAACGTATAGTTAGCAACATCATTGTTTCAAAAACGTATAGCTGGCAACATCATTGTTTCAAAAACGTATAGCTGGAAACATCATTGTTTCAAAAACGTATAGCTGGCAACATCATTGTTTCAAAAACGTATCGCTGGCAACATCATTGTTTCAAAAACGTATAGCTGGCAACATCATTGTTTCAAAAACGTATAGCTGGCAACATCATTGTTTCAAAAATGTATAGCTGGCAACATCATTGTTTCAAAAACGTATAGCTGGCAACATCATTGTTTCAAAAACGTATAGCTGGCAACATCATTGTTTCAAAAACGTATAGCTGGCAACATCATTGTTTCAAAAATGTATAGCTGGCAACATCATTGTTTCAAAAACGTATAGTTAGCAACATCATTGTTTCAAAAACGTATAGTTAGCAACATTATTGTTTCAAAAACGTATAGTTAGCAACATCATTGTTTCAAAAACGTATAGCTGGCAACATCATTGTTTCAAAAACGTATAGCTGGCAACATCATTGTTTCAAAAACGTATAGCTGGCAACATCATTGTTTCAAAAACGTATAGCTGGCAACATCATTGTTTCAAAAACGTATAGCTGGCAACATCATTGTTTCAAAAACGTATAGCTGGCAACATCATTGTTTCAAAAACGTATAGCTGGCAACATCATTGTTTCAAAAATGTATAGCTGGCAACATCATTGTTTCAAAAACGTATAGTTAGCAACATCATTGTTTCAAAAACGTATAGCTGGCAACATCATTGTTTCAAAAATGTATAGCTGGCAACATCATTGTTTCAAAAACGTATAGCTGGCAACATCATTGTTTCAAAAACGTATAGCTGGCAACATCATTGTTTCAAAAATGTATAGCTGGCAACATCATTGTTTCAAAAACGTATAGCTGGCAACATCATTGTTTCAATGTGCTGGAAAAGACCTGGAAGTTCACTATTTTCCCATAGCTGGGACCCCCAACAGGTGCTACCACCCTGGGTCAGGGTGGACCTGGGAACACCAGCAATTAAGAGGTGGCTCCACGCTTCCTCAAAACCTCCTGATCAGAGGCCTTGCTGCTGGATGCAGTTTAGCGTCGTACCCAGGACGTCAACTGCTAGAAGTGAGTCAAATGAATTCTATAATGAATCTCCAACTGCAGGCCAACATACAGTATTTATTCCTGTATTTATGTGAATGGGGAGATACCCATTACCGTCTGTAGTTATGCTACAATACTAAGTAAATATAACAAACCCAACGGGAGTTTCCAAGTGGTCACCCATTTAGGTACTGACCAGGCTTTGCTCAACTTCAGTGATTGTACGAGGAAGCAGTGTTTCAAAGTAATGTGGCCCGTAAGCCCTGAAATAAAATCAATGTCAAATAATAATAATGGATAATAAAAAAAGAAAAAGAAATACATTTTTCCATGATGCTAAAAATAAAGAAACCATAAATATAATTATCCCGCTTGATTTCAAAAAATGTTGTTAGGTGGCATTGTTAAAGTTTATAAAAATGGTAAATATCTCCTGCCTCATTCTCTTACACCTCTTTGTTCCAAGATGTGAAGTATGTGGAATGTTAGATTCACCAATCCACTGATAACTGAACTGAAAAGAGGGCTTGGAAAATTCTACACTCACAGGACAGATTCCAAGGCCAGAAAGACAGAAAAAAACAGCACATAACCTTCCTAGTGCGCTTGAGTAACCGGATGGCGGTGCAAGTTTAAGGAGAGATAACAAAAAGACAAAATTTATTAAATGCTACAAAGGTAGGTGTTATATAGGAATAAAGTGTCGCCGCTGACACTGTAATTTGAACATAGATTGCCAGGGAGCAAACACAGGCAATCCCATTTGAAATAAGTAGATTGTGTGATAGTAAAGGAAATGTATATATGGCAATTAGTGGGGAGTCTAAGTGATCACTCTTTCTGTTCTATCCTCCATTACTATACAGATCACTCTTTCTACACTATCTACTATCTCTATACTATTCACTATACTATTTCTCTATTCAGATCACTATATGGATTGCTATGTGAGTGACTATTATCAAGCAAGTACTATTGGTGCAAGTGTTACTTGAAGGTGTCTGACATCAGCATTGTTCAATGGCGTAAAAGTAGGAAATTGTGGAAGGGCGCCATGCTTGTCAGAGTCTTGAAGGGACATGGCAGATAGAAGAAGATAAATTCAAGAAGATTTATTGGTTGGATGACTGTTCATCAATCACGTTTAGGAAGGCAGTAGATTTCACCTGCTTATGAAAAGTGAGAATAAAACTGTTTTTCTGTTTCACCAAAACAATTATCATCAGCTTCATTATTTTTTTTTTTTTTTTTACACAAAAAATCCAATAAAATTTCCAAAACATTTTTAAAGCCTCGAATGATGTCATCAGATTCTTGCTCAATATATTTTAGTATCGGATCCATTCATTTTTTAAATTTATTATATGATGTCATTTTGTTCCATGCCATTACATTGTGCAATAATGTTCATATAATGCTTGTAGTTGCTGCTTAGTTAGACTGTAAGGAAAGCACTGGAAACAAAGGGTTGAGGGAAGAAGAGTCTAATCACATGAGATCATGAATTGAGAATACAGTAGTTTAGTTGCTCAGTCATACTAAACTACCTTTTGCCACTGTTCTATGAGCATATGTTCTACTCATAGCAGATGGATTTGGTTTGGTTTGTTTGGGGTTTTATGGCATATCAACCACTATGGGTTATTTAATGCCAGATCCAGTTTCCGTAATTTAAGGATAACGTTAGCAACATCATTGTTTCAAAAAACGTATAGCTGGCAACATCATTGTTTCGAAAACGTATAGCTGGCAACATCATTGTTTCAAAAACGTATAGCTGGCAACATCATTGTTTCAAAAACGTATAGCTGGCAACATCATTGTTTCAAAGAAGTATAGTTGGCAACATCATTGTTTCAAAAAAGTGTAGTTGGCAACATCATTGTTTCAATGTGCTGGAAAAGACCTGGAAGTTCACTATTTTCCCATAGCTGGGACCCCAACAGGTGCTACCACTCCTGGTCAGGGTGGACCTGGGAACACCAGCAATTAAGAGGTGGATAGCAGATGGAGGATTTCATGTTTCAATAATAGTATAAAGAAGGTTAGTTAGTTTTTGTGCACAACACAATGCTACCTACGTACTTTACAGCTGGGACAATGTTCACTGGTTGGAATTCTTTTTTCTGCTTCTTCAAAAAATGTTGATGGGAATTGAGGCTAAATAAATTTATTCTTGTCTTATTTGACCAAAGAATATAATTCTAGTTGGTATCTGGTGTCCATAAATGCTCTTTAGCAAATTCCAAAAGTGCCTTAATCTATGATTTCTACGGAAGTGGTACTTTTCCTGTTTTACAAAATCACAGTTCATGTAGATGTGCAACTGCAGTCTTTGATGCTTGGAGATTTACCAAACTCTGAGCAAGCAATCTTTGGCTGCTTCTTTATGATTCTTACAATTCTGCTTGTAGCACAGCTGAAAGTATTTTCAGGGTCACCAGATTGAGGATTTTTCACTGTCAAACCATGTTCCTTCTACTTGCACTTGCATGCAGTTAGTGGTACCCAGTTGAAGAAAGAGCTCTTTATCAATGGCCCAGTAACTTTTACCTTGAAGATAAAGACCATCAAAAGCTCTCTGGGGTCTGTAGAATGTTCCTTAGCTTTTGGCTTTATGGTTGTGACTGTGATAAAAGCCACCTAATGCACCACATAATTCATCATAAGAACATACAGTACATAGGCAGTCGTGGCTCTCCAAAACTTCCTATCCTTGTGGCCCTTACCAGTTTTTCTCTCTTTGCTAAGGCTCCCACCCACCATTCTACCATCCATTTACACATGCTTATCAGGTAGGTGGCTCACCTTATTCCCCTATCACCCTTGCCCTCAATATGCCCTGTGAGGGTTAAGTTTTCCAAGTTCTCCTTCCTCATTATGTGCCCAAGAAATTACAGCCATTTTCCTTCAGTATCTGTCTATATTTCTGAGATGAGGTATTATGCACACTATTTGCATTGCTTGGACTATCATCCTCATCTTTGTTGCCATATTTATCACAACGTTTTGGCCATTGTACACTCTGGTCTTCTTCAGGTGGTTGGAATGTTGAACCAAACCCTTTATTTCACTCGCTGGCATAGACTGTTTTAGTTCCACCTGCCATGTCTAATGCATGTCAGTTATCAGTTATCTCCTGTTAATTCCTCTCTCCAAGTTCTCCACCACCTTAACCAGGTACTGAACTCACACTCTTTGGATCCTGTCACTGGATCTAACTAACACCTTTATCCATTGTGCCATGTGTCTTTGAGGAGCAGTCTATCCCAGCAAGCGAAAAAAAGGGTTCAGTTTGAGATTCCAACTATCTGAAAATGGCTGGAACATACATCAGCCGAAACGTGATAAATATAGCAACAAAGATGAGGATGATAGTCTGAGCAATGTAAATAGTCTATCTCTTCCTGTTTCTGAGTGTAAGTGTTCTTTTTGTTGTCATTTTCTTTAAGACTTCCACATTGCTTATTTGCTGCACACATGAAATTCTCAGAATCCTTCTGTAGAACCACATTTCTGTTGGCTCCAGTCCTCTTCATCTGCGAGGAGATTGCCCAGCCTTCTATGCCATATATCAGATATCACATAGCAGTCTAGAACTCTTTTCTTTCTTTCTAATGAAATTTGTTTCTCAGCAATTTGCTGAGTTTTTTGGAATGCATCTTTCACTAGACCAATGTGTGTTCAGATTTTGGTGTTGCATTCTCCTTTTTCTGTTCAAATACTTTCTGGGCAGAATATTAATTACTACTTAAAAAGTTCTAGATTAATCAACAGTTAAGATCTGACCACCTCAAGTTTAAACATTTGATGAATGGATATTGGGTATATTTTTGCTGCATCTTTTTTAAATACATCTTTTATAATGTATTTGTAGACATCTTTGTTTCATATTTACTACTGAAAAGATGAAATCTCTATGCAGTCTAATTTTAAGGTAAATACATATAAGTATAAGAATATCTGAAACTGATGTCTTTTTTTTTTTTAAGCTTTTCACCCCAGGCAAGGCTGAAAGCCACTAGCACGCAAGGGGTTACAGAGGATTTGGAGCAAGAGCAGATAGAAGTGATAGAGGAAAGGATGTGGAGAAGGATAGTGGATAGATCAATGCAACTGGAGATGTCGATTGACGTTACATTTGAATAGTTGGAGATTATAGTTGTCAGGGAAACAGGAATAGGGAGGGGAGTTCCACAGGCATGAGGTGCGAGATATGAAGCTATTGGAGTAGAAGAGATGTCTACATTTAACAGTTTCAACAGAGAAAGGGTGGGAACGGGATGCCAGCCTCGTATGACAATTCATAGAGCCTGGGAACCAGCGATAGCAGCTCATTGGAGCAATTACCATGGAAGTATTTGTAAAAGAGACAGAGAGAGGAGACAGCACGTCTGTGAGAGAGAGACTGCAGACAAGAAGCCAGATCAGGGCCAATTACATTGCATACCCGTTTCTGGATCTTATCAAGAACCCCGAGGCAAACAGAAGGGGCTCCAGACCATACTTAGATAAAGTGACTGGAGGTTATCAATGCAAACAAAGGTTACTCCAAAGCATTTAGCTCTGTTTGATTCTGCTTTTTCTCAAGTACTGAATACTTCTTTCTTTTTTAAATATATATTTTAGAATTTTATAGAGATTTATCTCTTAAAGCCTTTCCTCATATTTACAACTGCAAAGATGCAACATATGTGGTGTAATTACTATGTAAGTACTTAATATACGTATAGGTCTAGACATTATGAATTAAAGTGCAGTACCAGACTGGCAAGGTTTTCTCATTTTACAGTTGAAATGACTAAGTTCAATGCTAACAGTTTCTTCTATTACACACCTTGCATTTGGAACTCTCTTCCGGGTTCATGCCTCCCAGGCAACAATGATCTTCAAAAATTTAAATGAAATGTCAATCTTTATCTTCTTAATTTCTTTATTGATTGTTCTCACTCTCTTTAATACGTTTTTTTCATATATTCTCTAATACACTGTAAACCCTTGTGTCTTTATCACCTTGGTTGGTATGAGATGATAAAAATATACACATATATATATATATATATATATATATATATATATGTATTTTTTCTTCTATCTATATATTTTATCATATATATATATATATATATATATATATATATATATATCATAATAAAGAAGTTAATGGTGAGAGTTGAATTAGATCAGGAAACAGTAGTACAAAAAAGTGCTCAATACACAAATAAAAAGATAAAAATTTAACATATAGAGCTTTTAAGTATAGAAAATTAAGAAATCAGCTTTGGTTTCAACCTTTCGGTATATCAAAAGGTTGAAACCACAGTAGCGTAATCGGCTGATTTCCTATTTTTCTATACTATATATATATATATATATATATATATATATATATATATATAGTATAGGGAGGGTTTCAGCAACAAACAAATAGACAGAGGCTACAACTTACGCACACACACACACACACACACATATCACATATATATATCTATATATATATATATATATATCTATCTATAGATATATATATATTTTTAAAGAAAAACAGACCACTTTAAGGCTCCATGTAATAATTTATTTAACCATAGCCCTTTTAAAGGATGTAGGATCATCAGACTACAACTTCCAAAAGGTGAAACGAAAAAAAAATATATATATATATATATATATATATATATATATATATATATATATATATGCATGTATACACACACATGCACACACACACAATATAGAGAAATTAAAAGAAATGTTCTTGTAAAATTCAATTCTTTTTTTACTGTTTTGATAAATATTTAAACTTTTAATGTGGTTTAATTCTGAGCTAAATAATTATTGTGCACACAACTAAAATAATACAATAAACTGATTTTTATCACATGTATTGAATACTTATTTTCCCACTGTATATGATTTATTTTTTCCTTAACTTAATTCTCAGTTAGTCAGTTATGTGCCATGCATGATACATGCTTAGGTGATCATGTATCTTTTGATACATGACTGACGAGGCAGAATTTTTTTCCCACAGTAGGTTGCCATTTCTTTCTGCGGTAGACCAGTTGCCATCCAAGGCTATAGAACTCGGTCTGTCCTGCTATTTACCCATTGCTGGGTTGGGGAGAGAAGAGGATTCATACCTTTCCCAAGGGTATTAGTACGTAAGTGAATTTGACTGGAATTCGAACTCGGATCTCCAATTCCTCAATCTGAACCGCTATCCATTATTTGTGTGTGCGTGTGCTCATGTATTCCTGTGTATGTACAAGATGCTGAATTTTGGCCCCAGTAACCCATCCAAGGAAGTTGAAAGTTCTAGGGCTCATCATGATGAAAGAGGGCTTACAAAATTTGACACGGCCAAAGCATATTGAAGTCATGAGGAACAGAGGAAAATAGTGAATAACAAGCTTGTGAAAATGGTTGACATATCAGGGATTAGAAGAGATAGCAAAAAGTCAAACATTGCTAAGTACTACAAAGGAAGTTGTGGAGAGACATGATCAATCACGTCCTGAAGGGAGCCGGACACAGAGGAAAAAAAAATATATATTGTTTGTGAATGTATGCTTCTCTGTGTGTGTATATGGCCATATCAGTGATTGTGTGTGTGTAGAGGGTGAGGCTCTTTTTCTCATAAGTTCAACTGATTGTCTCCACTCCCCTTCTTCCTGACAACAACTGCTGAGATTCACACCCATTTCAAAACCTGGTCTCCCTACCCTGACATCCCCAACGTGCTACATCTTCTACTGCCCATGGGTCTGACATTCTTGGAGGTTTTTCCTTTGAGCATCTCAGCTGGATCCATCTTTGTTCCTCAGACAAGTGGACAAAAGGAACCTGAAGGACAGCAGTTTGAAGATAAATTCTGCAAAAAGAGAGAAAGAAAGAGAAGGAAATACATAAGGAACGAGAAAGAGTGGTGAGAGAGAGAGGTAAAGATAGACAATTAATAAAACAGAGAAGAAGATAAAGGTGGTGGTTCAGTGAGAGAGAGAGAGAGAGAGAGAGGTAAAAGTTTCAGAGAAAGACCTACATATAAATAGAGGAGGAAAATTAATGTCAAAGTGAGAGGAAAGAAAGAGAAAAAAGAAAGATAAGAGATGATGAAAGGTAAGAATTGTATAGAAAAGAAAGAGAAAAGTTAAATTCAAATCGAATGGAGAAGAAGATAAACGTGGAAGGAAGAAAATGCTGTCAAGAAAAGAAAGAAATATGTCCAAAATGAGTTAGAAATAATGAAGAAAAAAATAAAAATATTTAACAAAACAAGAAAGAGAGAGAAAGGAAAGCGGGAAAGAATCATTAAACCAGAAATATTGTAAAGTGAAAGAAAGAAAGAAAGAAAGAAAGAAAGAAAGAAAGAAAACCTAAAGTCATAAAGGAATGGACAAAAAATGTGAAGACAACAAAGTGGCAGATTAGCAAGATCAAGAAAAAAAATATATACATATATATAAAAGAGAGTGGTTGAAAAAGAGAGATAGTCAGAAAGAAAGAGAGTAAATAGATAGAAAAAGAAATGGAAAGAAAGAGAGGAAAGAGAGGAAGTGATGGAAAAGAGATGGAAAGAGAGAACGGATGTGAAGGAATAGAGACTGAAAGAGAGATGGAAGAGAAGGAAAAGACATGGAAAGAGTGAAGGAAAAAGAAACAGACAATACATGAAATGGGAGAAGAAATAGACATAATGAAAGAGAGAAGGAAAAGAAAAAGGAAAGTGAAAAAAGTTCAAAATGAAAGAAAGAAAGAAAGAGAGGGAAGTAAAGAGAAAGATAGAAAAGAATGAATATAGAGAAGAAGAAATTCTGAAAAGGAGAAAGTGTTTGTTTCTGATTATTGATTTTTGGGAGCTGCTCTTGACAGACAAAACGACTTCTACGTATTGAGATCTGCATATAACTATGACAGTATTAGCAGAACATATGAGCATAGGTCAAACAGCCCAAATGAAAAATATGTCTTTTTCTAATGCAACACGACTTATAAGGTTGTAATGCCAAAATTTCTTATAAAATGACTTGGGAATTTCTGAAGTTTTAAATTACAGGTCCATATACACAGATAGGCTTACAGCCATATCACATTGAAAGACTGGTTCTCATCTGATCATCAAAGTTAAGCCTGGTCAGTACCTAGATGGGTGACCACTTAGAAATACAAGGTGCTGGATGTACAATGTTCAGTTGGTGTAATGGATGATGGCTCAAAATGAGAAATTTAAGAACTGAGTTCAAATTCCAGTCGAGTTTGTTACATTCACTTATGGGCAAATACACTTGGTCAATCATGAAACAAAAGGAGACATAATTACCCAAGCACCAACAGATAGTGGTCAGGTAATGTCCCATTCCCCCTTGATCTGGGGGAGGCCTACAAAGGACCTTCACAGACTGAGAAGATACAAAGATAGACAAGATATTCATTTGTCTCTATATGTATAAATAGGTACCTCCACTAATTCGGTATATATAAGGTTTAAAATTAATTTTTAAAAATGAAAAACCTTTCTTGAAGCTCTCATTTTAACTTTAATTGAAAGCTAAAGGATTTAAAATTTACTATTTCCAGCAAGCAAAATATTCTGTGCTGTATTTCAAACAGTAATTATATTGATTGGAATCGATTTTTTTTTCAGTAAAATTGCTCAAAACAGCTATTTTTGACACATATCTAAACAGAAGTTAATTCTCGGTTTTAAAAATCTCGAAAAAGTAAAATATGTATTTCTGAAACATTATTTGAGGAAAATTAGAAAATTAAAAGTTAAATTAATCTGATGTGAAACAAAGATCACTTACTTATAGCTTAGAATGTTGTATACAAACATTTCTTAACTATTTGGTCTTGGTTTTCTGAATCAATTTATTGACAGTAGAATGACAGCTAAATATGTTCATAGTTAAGTATAGTGGAGCAGACAATTAAGTTTGTTTCTTTCTTTCACTGTAATAGGGTGGGTGCAATGCTTAAAATATGTGACATTTTAATGATAGATTTATTGGTTTGTACAGCCATACTTCAGAAATTCTGCACATAATCACACATACAAAAACAAATTGAAATTTTCCTTTAAATATTTTGGGTCATCAGATTGTGATAAGCTTTACAATATATAATTAGTGAATATAGTTTTACTTAATAGCAATATTTCCTTAGAATTATCACATTATCTCCAAATGTAGAAGAATGAAGAATAAAATAACAACATTCAAAACATTCATTTAAAACAGGGCTCAATACAAGAGTAGAGCAATAAATATTTATTATACACTGTTACATTAGAACAGTATAACAGTGTATAATATATATATATATATATATATATATATATATATATATATATATATATATATATAACAGGTAGGATTTATTAAACAAATCCATCAAAACTTTCCTTACATATGATATTATATAGTGATTTTCCAAGCATAGCTTAGATGTGGCACAAGGCTGAAAGTAGGAGGCACCCAGTGAGGACCGAACTCACTACTTAGTTGTAATTGTTCTAGCAAGACAAGCTTGCTAACCATTACACCATACCAAGGTGCCCAATGATTTAATATATAGTGACATAGTAAATACTAAAATTATAAAAAAATTAATTAATTATTATTTTACTATAAATAGTATTGTATAATATGCTCCAGCTAACTTTGGACTGCAAAATTCTTTAAAAAAAATTTCTTGTGTATGATATGTACTGACTTTTTAGAATTCATAGCATTTGATTTTAACCTAAATTTAACATTTGTTCAATTTTTTTATCTGATTCTTATTGACTGAAACAAATTTATATTGTTCATAATGTGTTGAAGCACAAAATTCACAGCAAATGTACAGATAGGTTAATACCGAAATACAAGAAGCTTGAAGCAAAAATAAGTTTATATGAGAAAAAAATAATATTACAAACACACATTTCAGTGGATCATGGCTATTTCTCTATAGTTGCATGAAACAAAGATGGACATTACTCGTATGTGACCAGCATATAAAAGAACCTCTAAACATAGCAATCATTTATCTGTCATGTCTAAAATTCACCCCAAACTTTTCAGCTGAAAAAATCCGGAAAAAAGTATTATTATGCACACAAATTTTAGTACATACCTAACAGGTAGGATTTATTAAAGAAATCCATCTTCATTCAGACTGAGCTCTCTACCATTGGTTCACAGACTTGATGAAGGACAACTCTGAATTGTATAGACATGGGGCTAGCAACAACACTCTACAAAAAACCCTACTTGCTATGGAAACCATAGCAACAACACCTAGCATGGTGAGGCCACGGTTCTATACTCCACAGTGAATTGTATAATGTTAACGACAACACTGACTGCAAAAAAAGAGAAAAGCTTTCACATCACTTTGCCTCTTGAGACCTAGATAGCAATAATAGATTTTTTTTATTTTTTTTTATTAAAGTGGTTTACCCAATACCAGGCTCAAGGGCCACTCAATATAGAAGGTTACTAAATGAGGAGCATGATATAAATGTAAGAAGTAGAAGAAGGAAATGAAAATTATCAGGATAAGGAGGATAGATAATGATTGACCCTTGACTTTAAAAGGCCAAAATTGAAGTGATCAGGAAAGCATGCATTTGAAAATCTGTTCATTGAAGTAATTCCAGATCTAAACATATAGACTACCTTGTAGATAGAAGATACGAGTGTACTGTTGCAATAATCAGTGCTGAAAAGGGATTGGCATGTTAAGTTCAAATTCCAGCCAAAACTTTACCAAAATAGGCTTACCCTTCATTTTTTTTCCTGATCACTTGGTACCATATCGTTTTTGCATTCTTTTTTTTTTAAAAAACTAAAATTCATCCAATAAAAGGCCCAAGAACCACTCAACGTAGAGGATTACTTAACGAAGTGTGCGATATGAATATAAGAGGAGGAAGTAGGAAGTGAATATGGGGGATATGGTAGGTAGGTAATTATGGACCCTTTACTTGAAGAAGTTAACATTGTAGCATCCAGGGAAACATCTACGTGGAAGTCTGTCCCCACAAAGAAACAGCTCTTGCATATAATAGTCATATTAATAGTTGTAATATTATAATGATTTTATTTTTTATTAGATGACACATTTTCGACAATTATTTTTTTTTTGTCTGATATTTCTTTTACTTTAATCAAACCATCAGTGTACTTTTAGCAGCAAGGCCCGGCGTTGCCCGTGCTTGATTCAAAAATCATACGACTCATACAGCAATCGCTATCACTTGACTTAAAATATTTTTGCCCTTCCTTGCCTTTAAAGGAGTGCCCTTTGCCGTGCTGATGTTGCTACATGCTTTACTTCTTGCCTATCTCACACTGCAAATTTGTTCTAAGCTCTATACTAAACATTAAATCTGTTACGAAAAAAGAACTAAACAAAATGAACACAAAATGATCAGCTTTAAAAAAGGACTCTGAACTGGAAAAACCGAATGAAAAAAGAATGTTAACAACAAATACTTTTTCACACCCAACCCAGTTCTGCAGAATCAGAATCAACGTTGAGTTTAAGCAAGCGAATGAGCCAATTGGAATAAAGTGTCATGCAGATTTAAATTTTTCCCACTTGTGACGAATGCAGCTATCGATTTTTTTTGCATGCTAGCATGCTAGTTAACATTTGTGTCAGTCAGCTGTTGGCTCTCATGCTGGCCAATAGAATCTTCTTGCTTATTCGTGGCAGCCAGCTATAGGCTCTCACTCTGGCCAGTAGAAAATGGCCGCAAACTACATGAAAACTGCCGTAGAAGCATGAAAAAATCGATTATTTCCACTATCGATGGGAGTTGGGAAATGCAAAGTTGGTCTTGGCCTATCCACAACTTGGAGCATGTGCATGTAAATGGTAACTCAAGCTTTTATAAAGCAATGATTTTAATTTTCTATATGTTACAGGGGTTTTCTCCCAAGTGATAATTTCAGGGTTTCAGGAGGGAAATCTTTCACTTTTTCTTGTTTTTTTTATTTACAGAATTTGGAGCCTATCATGAGTGTCAAAAAAAACAAACAAAAAAAAAAAACAGCAAAAAAAAACAAACAAAAAAAACAACAAATAAAAAAGAACAAAAAAACAACAAAAAACAAACAAAAAAAACAACAAAAAAAACAACAAAAAAAACAAACAAAAAAAACAAACAAAAAAAAACAACAAAAAAACCTCTATAAAAATAATCCATGTAAATGTATATGTACTAATATGGAAAAAGAAAATGAAGATTTTCAATAATATATGCATATTATTTGAATGTACCTTTTGAGTCGGACAATCTTAGAAAGTGAGAAATGACATTCTGACATGGGATTAAAACAGTGCCTTAGGAACAAAAGGTTGAGAAGCACTGTGTTATATGAACTTCATAACTTCTAAATAGTTTCATAAACTGAAATGATATCAATATGACAAACTTATATTTATTTGACTTTGCTGGAAGCAAAGCAAGGAAAAGAATGTTTTAGTTTGTGTCATTGTATTTCAAGCAGATAACTTGTTAGATTTTAGTTCAGGATGTTTAAATCTTAGACATTTTTATAAAGCCATGATTTTAATTTTCTAGATGTTATAACTTCTAAATAGTTTCATAAAATAAAATGATATCAATATGAAAAACTCATGTTTATTTTGATTGTTTTATTATTATAATGCTGGTTCTAAAAAAATCTGTTTTTTTTACTGTGGTTGTATTGAAATATGTTTGTTTGGTTTGATTTGTTTTACGGCATATCTACCTCAATGGGTCATTTAATGTCGACAACTTTTTTTTTATGGTAATGCTTTTGTTTTGTCAAAAATCTATTTCTGGTAATATTTTGTTCCTCAAAAGTGTATAGCTGGTAATATTATTTTCAAAAACGTATTGATGGTAATATTTTTTTTCAAAAATGTATTGCTGGTAATATTTTTTTTCAAAAATGTATTGATGGTAATATTTTTTTTCAAAAATGTATTGCTGGTAATATTTTTTTTCAAAAATGTATTGCTGGTAATATTTTTTTTCAAAAATGTATTGCTGGTAATATTTTTTTTCAAAAATGTATTGATGGTAATATTTTTTTTCAAAAATGTATTGCTGGTAATATTTTTTTTCAAAAATCTATTGATGGTAATATTCTTTTTTTCAAAAATCTATTGATGGTAATATTTTTTCTTCAAAAATTTATTTCTGGTAATAATTTTTACAAAGTATTTCTGGTATTAAAACCTATTTTTACACTTTCAAAATGCTTTTTACCTCAGTTTCAGGGTTAACCATTTGCTCATAGCTGGGACTCTAACAGGTGCTACCATCCTGGGTCAGGTTGGACCTGGGAACACCAGCAATTAAGAGGTGGTTCCACTCTCCTCAAAGCCTCCTGATTAGAGGCCTTGCTGTTGGATGTAGTTTATCATCTTACCCTGGACACGGATGTAGTTTATCGTAGTACCCTTGACGGCTTGAAATATGTGTGAATTTGGTTTGCAATAGATAATAAAATAGTGGTACTTCTCAAAGAATATTTTTATTGACATACAAAAGATAGCTATTCAAATTTATCTAAAGAATTTTCAATAAATTTACTTCAATCTATGGAAATGTTGCTAAAATATATCATGAGTAAAAAATATTCATGATGGGTGCAGGCAAGTTAGAAAGTGGTCCAGTAACGATAAATTCTATTCAAATAGTATCTTCTTTCGCACTTCTCACCTGTGGAACTCTCTTTAGGCTTCTTGCTTTCCTGTCAAATATGGTCTTCAAACATTTAAATGCAATGTCTATCTCCTTGAGATCTGTTCTTTTTATCATACTTTCTTCATACTAACGTTTTCTCAGTTTCTTTTGTTTTCAGTAACCCCTTGCTTTCAATGCTGGAATGAGTACATTGGTGAGTTCTTCCATGACGTAAGAGAACAACCAGCAATACACAGAACTACTGACGGACCTCGAATTCTGAAAATCTGATAGTCATGGGTCGAATAGAAGGAAAGAGAGACAAAGGTAAACAACACATGACATACCTGGTGGACTTAAGCAAGTGGATGACAGAACGTGGTCTGGGGGAGGAAGCAGAGGGAAGGAACTTGTTAAGAGCTGTAAGGGATAGAGGGAGGTGGAGAGCCATGATTGCCTACATCCTGAAAGGACATGGCACACAGAAAGAAAGAAAGAAGCTCATCATTAAACTTATTAGGATTTCTTTGGTAACAAAGAAAAGAATACTGAACTGTTATGTGACATCTGTCCTTCTTTACGGCAGTGAATGTTGGACGATTTCCTCAAAGATCAAGAAGAGACTCAAGGTGACAGAGATGTGGTTCTACAGAAGGATGCTAAGGATATCATGGACTGAGCATGTGAGCAACAATGTGATCCTAGAGAGGTTGCAAACAAGGAGGAGGCTTATACCTAACATCAGGAAGAGGCAGCTGAAGTTTCTGGGACACATAAGGAGAGTCTGGAGAATATGATACTCACAGGTCGAATAGAGGGAAAGAGAGACAAGGGAAAACAACACATGACATACCTGGCGGACTTAAGCAAGTGGTTGACAGAACGTGGTCTGGGGGGAGGAAGCAGAGGGAAGAAACTTGTTGAGAGCTGTAAGGGATAGAGGGAGGTGGTGGAGAGCCATGATTGTCTATGTCCTGAAAGGACATGGCACATAAAAAGAAAGAACCCCTTGTGCCTTAGTGGCTTTAACGACATGCTTGGAGTGAAATGATTATAAAAAAAAGAAATAATAGTAACAAAAAAACAATAACAAAAAAAAAAAAAGTTGCAATATGAGATCTGGTAAAAACATGTAATGATAACAGCAAAATTGCAATATGAGTACTGGTAAAAAATGGTTACTGAAAAATTAGGTTTATAATACTCAGAAATTCATGCCCAGATGTCCTCAAGGACACATGGTACAGTGGATAAAGGCGTTGGTTAGATCCGGTGACAGTTCCAAAGAGTGTGAGTTCAATATCCGGTTCAGGCAGTGGAGAACTTTCAGAGGGAAAATTAGCAGGAGATAACTGATAACTGACATCCATCAAACATGGCTCGTGGAACTAGAACATTCTGGCCCAGTGATCGAAATAAAGGGTTCGGTTCGAAATTCCAACCACCTGAAGAAGGCCGGAGCGTACAACGGCCGAAGCGTTGTGACAAAAATGGCGACAAAGATGAGGACAATAGTCTGACTAATGTAAATAATAGTAAGTAAATAACAAATTGAAGAGATGCTGTTTCCTGTTTTTCCCAGTGTTCACTGCCTTTAGTTTTACGGACAAATACTCACTACAGTCAGTCATTTTCTATTTTAACATTCATTGACTAAATTAGCTCATATATTTGAAATCATTTCCAAATTCTAAGTAGGTGAGAATGTTTTATCAACAACATAACTTGAGTATCTGTCTATATTTTTGAGATGAGGTATTATATACATTATTTACATCGTTCGGATTATCGTCCTCGTCTGTGTTGCCATATTTATCACAAACCTTTCGGCCGTTGTACGCTCCAGCCTTCTTCAGGTGGTTGGAATGTTGAACTGAACCCTTTATTATTATTCGACATTCCAACCACCTGAAGAAGGCCGGAGCGTACAACGGCCGAAAGGTTTGTGATAAATATGGCAACAAAGATGAGGACGATAATCTGACCGATGTAAATAGTGAAAATAACTTGAGGTAAGTAGCCTTTTGTAGACAAGTATCTAAGAAGTAAGAATTAAAAGACAATTCTGTGAGATTTATAGCAATTTATGAAGCATTGCATTTACATTATTGAGGTTATTTTAAGATGATATAAGCTTAAGTGATCTATGACTGTGACTAGTTGATACCATAGGTGATATTTCCTTTCTTTTTATATGATTTTGTTTTGTGTATGTATTTGTTCTGTGAGAAGAAGTTATTTTTACTTATTCTATTGACCCAAGAAGAAATAATAGTGATTATATTAATATCAATAAGCAAATATATATATATATATATATATATATATATATATATGAAGGATAAAAGACAATAGGAAAACAGTATGTAGTTTTATAGTTTTAGCCGACGTGTTTTGTCCAATGTGGACTTTTTCAAGGCAAAAAACGAAATGAATTTATTTAAAACAAAATATATATAAGCAAAAAACAAAATCTGTCTATATTTCTGAGATGAGGTATTATGCACACTATTTACATTGCTTGGACTATCATCCTCATCTTTGTTGCCATATTTATCACAATGTTTCAGTCGTTGCATGCTCCGGCCTTCTTCAGGTTAGTTCAATATACGTGGGTAAGGCGGTGGAGAACTTGGAGTGGGGAATTAACACGAGATAACTGATAACTGACATCCATTTGACATGGCACGTGGAACTAGAACAGTCTACCCCAGCGAGTGAAATAAAGGGATCAGGTCAACATCCCAAGATAAGGATGATAGTCTGAACAATGTAAAAAAAGAAAATGTCATTAGTAACTAGAAGAATTTAGAAATGTTATTATATATTCATTGGGCCAACTGAAAAATTACATCTTTAAATTTTTATGCTTGAAGAGAATATTTTCACATGTAGAAATATTGTTTGTACTTTTATGTGAATGAATTCAACTGTTTTCTTTTGATTTCTTGATATATTTTTTGTGTATTTTGGCTTTTGAGAGTAGTGATTCTGTTAGGAAGGGTTATGTTGGGAAAAATCCAGGGTGTATTTAATATTTGGATAATATTCAATGGCAGCGCACTTGAGGATTTTCCTTCTTAGTAAATTATTTTCTTTTTTTATGTGTGTTGAATTTTGATTTTAAAAATGCTACACTCTCCTTAATAATATATTTTTTTATCATATTCTCTCCCACTCAGCAACCTCGTGCCTTTTAGTAGCTTTATTGTCTTGCTTTGGTTGAAATGATTAACAAAACAAAAAAAATAAGATACTTTTAAAAAGCCCATTTCTAAATTCATAATAAAATTTTGAAGAACCAACAGATTATTTAATTACGCAAGACTAATGTGCAATTTCCAAACACAGTACAAAATGTTAGGTTTTTAAAGAAAATATCATATCACCCCAAACAAGGTGGTAATGACACTAGGACATGGAGGTTAAATGAATGAAAGAGAACGAGAAGACTTTAGTAAGGAGAAGTGTAGAAAAGGACAATAAAGGAACAGGACTCAGGAAGACAGAATGATGACGATTGATATTACATTTACATTTTTGAAAATTGTAGGTGGTAAGGAAGCAAGAAATCAGAAGATAGGTGATATATGCGAGAAAAGAAAATTAACAAAATCCATTTGTGAAAAAAAATTGACAAACTCAAAATTTGTGAAAGTAGCTTTGATTCAAAACTAGTTCAACAGCAGGTAATGGCAAAGTACTGATATAATGTCCCCAAATGTGTCTTCTAAAGAGATTTTCTTACTCCAGAATCAGAACAAAAGGAAATATGCTGGAAAGCTAAAAAATGTAGGGAAGAGGCAGACACAAGGAAAAACTTACTGCATTTGAGACACAGTCATAGATTATTGCTGTTCCTTTTACCGAACTATAGAATTTATGATGAATGCCATCTCCATGCTCCCAACACCCAAATACTATCAAAATGTTCAATGAAAATACTGATTGAAAATATTTCCCATGATATAGATTAAGCTGATATGAGGAAAGATGAAATGATTCAATGGTTGTGAAATGAGAAAAACATAAATAGCTTTTTTTCTAATGATTAACATTCATTAAAGTCAACCACATGAATGTTCTTTTTTAAGTTTTTATAAGTCAGAGACATGGTTTTCCCGACCCACAAAATCAAACATTTCAACATTGAAAGAAATGAGTATGAATAAAGCCATGAAACCACCAAAGACCAATATCTTTGATTCATTCTGATCATGAAACATCAATGGATCCATATTTATTGAACATTTTTAATGAGAGAAGGTCAGCTATAATGAGGATAAATAACATACAATGTATATCATCAGAATATATATATATATATATATATATATATATATATATTCTGCCTCCTATATATATATATATATATATATATATATATTATTGTGCCTCCTCATATATATATATATATATATATATATATATATATATATATATGAGGAGGCACAATAATATATATATATAGGAGGCAGTATATTTATATATATATATATATATATATATATATATATATATATATATATATATATTCTGCCTCCTATAGATATATATATATATATATATTATTGTGCCTCCTCATATATATATATATATATATATATATATATATATTATTGTGCCTCCTCATATATATATATATATATATATATATATATATATATATATATATATATATTATTGTGCCTCCTCATATATATATATATATATATATATATATGAGGAGGCACAATAATATATATATATATAGGAGGCAGTATATTATATATATATATATATATATATATATATATATATACATATATATATATATATTATTGTGCCTCCTCTCATATATATATTTATATATATATATATATATATATATATATATTTATGAGGAGGCACAATAATATATATATTTATATATATATATAGGAGGCAGAATATATATATATATTCTGATGATATGTGCCTCCTCATATATATATATATATATATATATATATATATATATATATATATATATATATATATATATATATATATATATATATATATATATATATATATATATATATGGAGTAATGGATAACGGCGCTTGGTTTGAGGAATCGGAGAGCCGAGTTCGAATTCCAGTCGAATCCATTACATTCACTTACATGCTAATACCCTTGGGAAAGGTGTGAATCCTCTTCTTCTCCCTCCAACTATGGGTAAATAGCAGGACAGACTGGGTTCTATAGCCTTGGATGGCAACTGGTCTAGGAGAAGGACAACTGTGAATTCAAACCCTGTGGAGGGTTGTTTGGGGACCTTGTGGCACTCAGTGCACCAGGTCTCTGTATTTGTCCCTCCAAAAAGTGTGGATGGTCCTGCACGAAACCTTCACCACTATAATCAAATCTCATGTGTTGGTGTCGGGCTCTCAGTTTCTAGGAACTGATCTGCTTGACCCTCATACGTCGAATTTGATGGGAGAGTCGATGATATATATATATATATATATATATATATATACATATATATATATATATATATATATGTATTTGCCTATATTCATATTCTGAATGCTACAAAATAATAGAAACATTTTTTTACTAAATTTTCTGTCAATCAGTCAGTTATGTGCCATGCATCATATGCGCTTAGGCGATCATGTATCTTTTGATACATGACTGATGAGGCAGATTTTTTTCCTGCAGTAGGTTGCCATTTCTTTCTGTGGTAGACCAGTTGCCATCCAAGGCTATAGAACACAGTCTGTCCTGCTATTTACCCATAGATGAGGGGGAGAAGATGAGGATTCATACCTTTCGCAAGGGTATTAGCACATAACTCAATGTAATGGATTTGACTGAAATTTGAACTCGGCTCTTCGATTTCTCATTCCGAGCCACTATCAGTCAGTTATGTACCATGTGTGATACATGCTTAGGCGATCATGTATCTTTCGATACATGACTGATGAAGCAGATTTTTTTCCCACAGTAGGTTGCCATTTCTTTCTGTGGTAGACCAGTTGCCATCCAAAGCTATAGAACCTGATCTGTCCTGCTATTTACCCATAGCTGGCGGGGAGAAGAACCTTTCTCAAACAAGGGACATGAAATATGGATTATTGCTGGGAAGATCCATATTCTAATGTCATATCACCAACATTTGCATCTGATATCATTGGCCAACTTGATCTGATATCATTGGCCAACTTGATCTGATATCATTGGCCAACTTGATCTGATATCATTGGCCATTTATGTGTGCAGGTTATTTACTAAATTTTACATTCGTTTGGCATAAAACTACATCAGTTGTTCACTTAATGAGGATCATATATGTTGTAGCATACCTACAGATGATAATAGGTATGCCCGCATTCTGATAAATACAGTAGTGAATACTGTATGTGTGGGTCTGCAGTTGTAGATTCAGTGTGGAATTCACTTGACTTCCAGCAGTTGACTACTTCTACGTGCCGCTGGCAAATCTTACATGTATTGTTCATGTCCTAAGTATTATCGTTCACTACCAACCTTTGTTTGATTACTCTATTCAGTAAACTTTCCTAGGTTACAACAATATATGCACACAAGTAGAAACATATGTGTTAATATATATTTTTGCTGAAAAGGGAAGAATTCGAAAGATACATTGACATGCATGAACTTACATATCTTGATACATACATATGTACAGTAATAAATAAAATGAAATCTACACATATTTCATGCCTACTCAGTGACCAATGTAGATTACATCCACTCATCAGGGGGCTGGCTTCATTCTATAAATATGAAGCAGCTGGATAAGTTGAAATATCTGAAAAACATTTTAACAAAGGAGGGAAAATGTGACATCAGGATCCAATCATGCATTGAACTAGCAAAAGCTAAGCAAGGTGCTGAGAAATTAAAAAATTTCATTCGAAACAAAGAAAAGAGTTCTGTTTGATTCCCGTCCTTTCATATGGAGGTGAACGTTGGACAATTTGCTTAAAGATGAGGAAAAAAACTAGAAGCAGCAAGAAGTACTGAAGGCTACTTCACATTGAAACACCGGTTTCTGTATGATCACTGGAGTTAAGCAATGTCAAGCCTGGTCAGTACCTAGATGGGTGATCACTTGGGAATACCAGGTACTGTAAGCTTGGATGTGTGGGTTGTGTAATGCATATTGACTTGGAATTGTTAATTGGAGAGCTAAGTTCCAATTCCAGTTGGGTTCATTATATTCACTTACACATAAATACTCTTGGGAAAGGTATGAATCCATCTCTCCTCCCAAAACCTATGGGTTAATTAGTCAGACTTGCATCACAACACCATTCTTACAATCTAAAAATTATTCTGGCTTTTTGCAAAGGATTGATAAACCATAGAGAAATGAATCAATTAATCGTATAGAAGGATAATATAAATTCCATGGATGGAGTGAGTAAGCAACAAGATCTTAAAGTAAATGGCAACAGAATGAACACTTACAATCTGGAAAAGACAGCTGAAATTCCTTGGGCACATGTAGAAGTGGGGGGCGCTTGGAAAACTTAACCCTCATGGAGCATATTGAGGGCAAGAGAGATAGAGGAAGACAGCGAGTCATTTGTGTGAATAGAGAAAAATTGCCAAGAGCCACACAAGACAGGAAGTTGAGGAGAGCCATGATTGCCTATGAATAATATATCTTGATATTGAACACTATAATTACAAAACATTATCTTTCAGAAATAGGCTGGTCAACAGTTTTTTTTTTTTTTTTGCCAAAACACAATCTTTGTTATTGCTGTCCATACATTCATAAATGTATAGGTGACTTAGTGGTGAAGGAATTCATCTTAACAGAAAAAAATAGGATTATTGTGTCTTTTCTTTTTGTGCCTGTCCACAAGACAAAAGATCTGTAGTCTTCAATATATTTCTTTTTATTCATGTCCTAGACAATTTAGGGTGTTTGCTAACGCTGTAAAAAAATAAAGGAAAGACTAACAAAGTACTGCATTTTGGAAAATCATAGCAAATGACAAAATATGAGATAAGTTAAATGGTAGACACACAAAAGAGAAATTTTTGTGTCTATATATGTTTAATGATTACCATTCCTGTATATCTGTATGTTTGATGAACTATAAAAATTATTTTTTAATAAAAAATATAATATTAAAATTGTATGAAAAACTAAGAAAATGTTGGAATGTGTAAAAAATTAATATAAAAATTATTCTTAACAAAACAGATAATATTGAATTGCATGAAAAACTAATTAAGAAAATTATAATGCTACTAACACAGTTTCTTTGCAGAAATGAAGCCAGACAGTTTATAAAAATAAAATATGAATAAAAATTGACTTGTAAAGATTTGAAAAAAAAAGAGGCTCCAAAGTGAAAAAATAAGAGACTTCAAAACCCATGAAAATGAAGCCACACAGTTTATAAAAATCTGCCAAAAGGAAGTCAGATGGTTTAAACATTCTGTGGTAAAGATTTATAAAATGAGGCTTGGCTTTGATATTGTCAAAAAACAGACAAATTTAAATTGTAAATGGACACGGTTTGATTAGATAGTGATTATCTAGTTTTTAACCAAAGGGGATAAAATGCAAATGCTACCAACAGACTTTTGTTTTTATCTAGTTGGAGTCATTTGTTCACTATATAAGATGGGAAATTTTGACAGCAAAGACAAAAAAGATTAGACCACACCTAAGTAAGAAAGCTGTCATATGGGACCAGAAAAGAATAAACTACAACTGGGCAAGAAAACTATGACCTGATAAAAGACCACTACAACTGCAGAAAGGATTTGACTATCTGGGTTAGAAAGCTATGACAATAGCTTGAATAATGACAAATATATCCTGCTGCTGAAGGACCATTTGATATTAAGTACAGATGAAGGCGAGCTTCTTCATTATGATGGGGTTGCAGGCTGGTGTATGTGTTGAGAGATAAACACGTGTGTCTCCTGAAATGCCCACAACAAACATGGATGTGAGTCCACATAAATAAACATAAAGAAATGAGAAGAACCAATAAATATATATGTACAAACAAATGATAATGTATGTTTTAACAAAACAAGGGTATACATAAACAATAAAATATTGTTGCATGTTACGGACCATTGAGCATGAATGAAGAAAACATTTAAACTAATGAATTGTTTGTGTGTGTGTGTGTAGTTTGGTGAAGTTGAAAGTCCTAGAGAAGACAAGGTAAAATGTGTGTACGTGCGTGTGCATGTTCCCCAGTGGGAAAACTTTTTCCTTGTTCAACCTACATCTTGCCGTCCCCGAGTGAAAAAGGAAAAAAGAGGATGACAGAGAATGTCACTGCCTATTTATAGTCCTGAGAGTGTCTCCTAGTCACAGTTTCAAAAAATAGGAGGAGGTAACCCGAAAATGGAACTTCATGCCGCAAATCAGGTGCAATGCAAGAGTGACTGATGAAAGCATATTGTATTGAAAGACTGGCCAGATCAGAGACCTGACTTAAATATCATCAAGCAAATGCAGAATTAAAAAGAGATTGTCAGAAGAATCCATGCAATCTTGAAGAAATGTGAAAGATCAGCCGCAGAGACTAAGAAGACAGTAAAAAATTGTATACGTCATTTCCTAGAGGCATTGAAGAAATGGAACTCCCTTCCCTATTACTGTTTCCCTGATAAATACAATCTCTAACAGTTTAAGTGTAGCGTCAATCGACATCTCCAGTTGCCTTGATCTATACACTTTTCTCCTCCACATCCTTTCATCTCTCATTCCTATCTGCTCTTGCTCCGGATCTTTTGTGGCCCCCTTGCCTTGATCGACCCACTGTCTTTCTCTTTCTCCACATCCCCTCCCTTGCCACTCCTATCTGCTCTTCCTCCAACCACCTCTTTAACCCCTTGCGTGATAGTGGCCTCCGGCCTTGCTTGGGGTGATATGATTTAAAAAAAAAAAAAAAAAAAAAAAAATTAACATTATGTAACACATCTCACTATAGGCATTTTTTTGTATAAAATCACTGTATCTGACTTGGTATGCAAGGATATTTTTGGTGGATCATCTCACATCTTCTCTTCTCGCTCAGAATGCTGTCTGCAAAATATGAAAATTAGATATGAGAATGCACAATTAGATCAATGTTTCAACTTTAGAAAAGACACTATGAAACATCCGCCTATAAGATGGCAATTATCAGAAATTTACAATAACAAGTAGTCAAAGACTTTAGCACAGTACAACATATTTCAAATGGTGCAGCGGAAGAGGATAGCAGATGAGGTGGAATGATTGAAAGACAATCAAAGATTTAGAAACAGTTTCAAAAAATTCATATGCCAAAAATGAATTTGATTTCAAAATTTAAAATATCATTATGGATTACTTCTAATTTAAATGTAGCCGTCTCTTCTACTCCAATAGCTTCATGTCTCACACTTCCCATCTGTGAAACTCCCTTCCTTCTTACTTGCTTCTCTGCCTTGATCTATTCCACCGTCCTTCTCTCCATCTTTTCCTCTTTCATGCCTCTTTACTCTTGCTCTCAATCTCTGTAACCCTTGTGTGCTTGTGGCACTCCTGCCTTGCTTGGGGTGAAAAGTTTTTAAAAAAAAATTGCATGCATCACTTCCAATATAAATAGATTTTATCATTGTGATGTTTTTGCATTATATCAAATATTAAGAATATAATAACTAGAGTTCGCAAATTGGAGGAGAGAGTTGTCAATGATAATGTTCTCACTTCAAATCTGTGGTTATCTCCCTTTAACACTCCCTCTGTTTTTTATTTTTAAATTTATTTTTTATCACATAAAATTTGGTGAGGTGTGAGCAAATTTTCATTTTGAAAATGTCGCCTAAAGAAGGAATCACTGATTCAAATGAAAGGATATTGGAAAAAGCCTAACATTAAAAATTTGTTGAACACAACAGAAACAGATCACAAAGAATAAAAATAGAATTTTCAGACAATTGCTATTGGTTTCAGTAAATTCAAAAACTTTTCAGTTTATGTCTCTTAAAAACAGATAAATATGAGAGATTGCAAGTGACTGTGGGCATTCAGTTAAAAAAATCACAGCTCATTTACACAAATCTATGCCAAAAGAAGTGAAGTAACTAAAGATCAAAAGACTCACTGACAAGTGAAGCGAGATGCAACCTTTTCTAAGTCAATCTGCTTATTCTGCCTTTTCGCTTGTTAACAACTAGTATTGACATTTATTAAATGTATAAAATTTTACTATGTCAGCCGCATGTTCATTTCTACAGACATTTCAAATAAAAATGTTTACTATGAAAGATAAACTCACAAAAAATACCTTGCTGCAAAAATCTAAAGAAATTGCAACTT